>JARQZK010003779.1:0-131196 GCA_030704885.1 Cynegetis impunctata
CCTAGGGCGTTATGGAATGTTTTTTTTTTAACGCCCTAGGGCGTTATGGATTTTTTTTTAACGCCCTAGGGCGTTATAGAATTTTTTTTACGCCCTAGGGCGTTATGGAATTTTTTTTTAACGCCCTAGGGCGTTATGGAATTTTTTTTAACGCCCTAGGGCGTTATGGAATTATTTTTTTTTAACGCCCTAGGGCGTTATGGATTTTTTTTTAACGCCCTAGGGCGTTATAGAATTTTTTCTTTCGCCCTCGAGCGGTAAAGAATTTTTTTTTTAACGCCCTAGGGCGTTATGGAATTTTGTTTTTTTTTTAGCGCCCTAGGGCGTTATAGTATTTTTTTTTCGCCCTAGAGCGTTATGGCATATTTTTTTTCGCCATTTAGGCGTTATGATTTTTTTTTTTTAACGCCCTAGGGCGTTATGGTGATTTTTTTTTACGCCCTAGGGCGTTATGAAATTTTTTTTTTTTTTTACGCCCTAGGGCGTTATGAATTTTTTTTTTTTCGCCCTAGGGCGTTATGAATTTTATTTTTTTTTTTAAACGCCCTAGGACGTTATATAAATTTTTTTTTTTAAAGCCATAGGGCGTTATGTTATTTTTTTTTTTTTTTAACGCCCTAGGACGTTTTGAAATTTAATTTTTTTTACGCCCTAGGGCGTTATGATATTTTTTTTTTTTTAAACGCCCTAGGGCGTTATGATATTTTTTTTTTCGGCCTAGGGCGTTATGAAAATTTTTTTTTTTTAAACGCCCTAGGGCGTTATGATATTTTTTTTTACGCCCTAGGGCGTTAGGGTAGTTTTTTTTTACGCCCTAGGGCGGTATGAAATTTTTTTTTACGCCCTATTGCGTTATGAGATTTTTTTTTGTTTACGCCCTAGGGCGTTAAGGTAATTTTTTTTTAACGCCCTAGATGGTTATGGTTATTTTTAAAATTACATATATCGGATATTACAAATTTCGGAAATTACATAACTCGAAAGTTACAAATTTCGGAAATTATAAAAAGTCGTAAAATACAAAATTCGGAAAAAGCTAATTTCGGAAATTACAATATTCGGAAAGTTCAAATTTCGGAAACTGCTATTTTCGGAAAGTTCAAAATTCAGAGAATGCAATTTTCGGAACTTACTAAATTCGGAAAATACAAAATTCGGAAATTGCAAATTTCGGAGATTACAAACTTCGGAAATTACAATATTCGGAAACTACAATATTCGGAAATTACAAAATTCGGAAATTACGAATTTCGGAAATGACAATTTTCGGATATTACAAGTTTCGGGTATTACAAAACTCGGAATTTACAAATTTCGGATAATACAAGGTTAAGAAATAACAATTTTCGATAATTACAAAACTCGAAAATTATAAATTTCGGAAACTCGGAAATCGCGAATTTCCGAATTTACAATATTCGGATATTACGAAATTCGGAATATACAAAATTCGGAAAATGCCAAATTCGGAAAATACAAAATTCGGATATTACAAAACTCGGAAAATACCAAAACTCGGAAATTACAAAACTCGCTAATTACGAAACTCGGAAATTACAATATTCGAAAATTAAATAATTCGAATATTACTAAATTGGAATATTACCATGTTCGAAAATTACAAACTTCGGAAATTATAAAATTCGGAAAATTCAATATTCGGAAAATACTAAATTCGGAAATTACAAATTTCTGAAGTTGCAATACTCGGAAATTAAAAAATTCGGAAATTACAGAACTCGGAAATTACAAAATTCGGAATATACAATATTCGGAATATACAAACGTCCGATATTACAAAACTCGGAAAATACAAACATCGGAAAATACAAAATTCGAAAAATACAAATCTCGGAAATCACAAATTTCGGAAATTACAAATCTCGGAAAATACAAACTTCGGAAAATACATAACTCGGAAATTACAAAATTCGGACAATGCAAAACTCGGAAAATACAAAATTCGGAAAATTTCAACCTCGGAAAAAACTAAATTCGGAAATTACAGAATTCGGAATATACCTATTTCAGAAAATACCAAATTCGGAAAATACCTAATTCGGAAAATGCCAATATCGGAAAATACCAAATTCGGAGAATACCTTTTTCTGATAATTCCTTTCCTGACAATTCCTATTTCGGAAAATACCTTTTTCGGAAAATACCATTTTCTGAGAATACCTTTTTCTGAAAACACCTTTGCCGGAAAATACCTAATTCGGAAAATACCTATTTCGGAAAATCCCAAGTTCGGAAAATACCTTTTCTGAAAATTCCTTTTTCTGAATATGCCTTTTTCTGATAATACCTTTTTCTGTAAATACCTTTTTCTGTAAATACCTTTTTCGGAGAATACCTTTCCGGAAAATCCCTTTTGCCGGAATATACCTTCTTCTGAAAATACTTTTTTCAGAAATTACCTTTTTCGGAATATACCATTTTCGGAAAATCCCAAATTCTGAAATTCCCAGTATTCCGGAAATCCGCAAATTCCCGGAATACGAAAGGACCCGGCTGAAGGTGGGAGTACGAATAGTATCCGGATTTCCTGCTGTTCGTTTATTATTAATTGGAATCCGGATTATATGCTGTTGCCCGACTAGTATATAACTCGCAGAATAAAAATTTAATTCGCTGTATGGATCTCTACCTACTTAGTACTATTTGTAGACCGTGTTTTAGTGAAAACATTTCGTGTTTGTTTTTATCGAGAGCCCTGATAAGGACTAGTTCGGCGGTATGTCTATTTTGCCTCTGCTGTTCGTCCTATTTTCTGTTATGTAGCTTGCGGGTTCCTGGTTCTTTTTTTTTATCTGCTGGCTGTGCGGTGTCCCTTTTCGAGTACTTTTGAATGGTATCTCCGTTATTTTTGGTAATACCGAGTTGCGGCTTTCGGGACACTGCTCTACTTTTTCGTATAACTGAGGTTGCCGTCCTCGGATTTTTGGTAGGCATTTTCGTTTCTATGATACCTGGAATTTCTGAAAATGCTGCTTTTAGCGTTCTCCTTCATTTTATCGAATATGTGTTATAAAATTCTTATAGATTTTTATTCCGTACGATACGGTAAGGTGAGATAATTTTTGTTGCATTTTTACTATTTTAGAGTGATGTGTTAACCTTTTGTTTTTTCAAATGAAATAAGCCCCTTCCGAATCTTTTCAAACTTACCGCACTACCTGTTTGGAATGGGTTTTCTTACTTTACTACTTTGTAACCATCCTTCTTTTTAACTTTTTTACTCTATTTGTCATTTATTTATTTCTTGTATTCGATATAACCTAGAAACCTATTTATTAGTTAGCATCGAGCTTCTGTAGAAGATGAAGTTTCACGGAAGCATGGGTCTTGCGTTATTTTACTTTGTGTATATGATTAAATGTGTATATTGTTTTTATAGACCGTTGTTTTGATATCTTTATTTATTTACATCTTGTATCGACCCTATCTATTCTATATGAATAAATAAAAGTATACTTTTATTGATATTTCGTTTGCTAAGTCTCCTTCTCTAGTTAACAAAAGAGTTTTGAAAATTTTCGTTTGAACCGTATGCGCGGTTATAAATGCATAATTATCTTTCGAGTGGCTCTAGATATACGGACGATTGAAAGAACACGTTGCTCAGAAGACGTGCGATTATCTAACCCTTTATTTTTGTTTCTGCCTGAGCTACCCGATATTGCCCGCGGAAGGAGGCTAACTTGGACGATGTAAACATGTCGGTATTCAAACTCCCTGTACGATAAGTTTATTCATTTTTTTACCTTCTTATAACTATTACACTTCCTCTAGAATCGGAGCTACAATTTGATGAAAAATTTATTCTTATCGGATCACCGCCTGAGAAAATATTCTATCAACTCTTAGAAACTATTTAATGTATGCGTTAAATTTGCGGCGCGGTGTATTTCGCATGTAGCACGACCTCAATGACAACGATTGGAATTTTTAGACTTTTGAAAGAAGAAATGCTCAAATGTTATACTGTTTTCGAAAGAGCATTAAATAGGCTAGTTTTTAAGATCTTTTACTGATTCTATCTGGTACGATATTTTTTCACGGTGAGTAGTCTATCTTTACTCGACATTTTCGGATTTAAATTAAATTGATACTACTTGGTTTTTTTTTGAGGTCTGCGAGCTAGTTTTTAGTGAGGTGATAGGTCGATTGTCTCTACCATATATTGATGATAGCACTAGAAAAAACAACGTGAGTAAGGACTTATTTCTATTCTAAATCTGGCGAGAATATGTCCAAATGGTATAGATTTTTGAAGAAATCCTAAGGTAGCGTTTTCTAACGGTTAAATGTTAAATTTATATTTTTGTTATACGATCGATTTTCTTCTTCAATTTTGGCTTTTTATCTTTAAAACGCTAACATACATGTATGGTTGTGTACGTGACTTTACCGGATAGTCATGTGACACGATTTGATTTTGACTTGAACTTTCTATTTGATGTTTGCGCATTGTTAAATTTTTAAAATTTTTCTTAATTGAGGGGCTGATTGAAGAAGATGGTGAAGCGTAGGCGTTTATTTGTCGTTTCACTGTTTTCCGGTTTGTTAATTTCTTTGAATTTGTTGGAACTTGTGAATAATATAAGACCACTGTTTTCAGGTGAATCTATTTGTGTTTTTGCTTCGAGAGACTTTATTATTATTCTTATATATATATATATATATATATATATATATATATATATATATATATATATATATATATATATGATCGTGTTCTACTTCGTTAAACTAAGATAAAAACCGTTTTTTCGAGAAATAGAATAGGATATACTGGTCCGTTTTTAAATATAGTACGTTGATGGTATTATATCGATAACTAGCCGAAACTAATTTCCTTACGTCATACCTAATTGAATTACGTCTATAATGCGTGAATTTTCCCTTTCTCTAATTTTTTGTATATATTATACATTTACGGATATTCGATCTATATTGCCGAGCACTTTTTCGAATTAACCCCGTAGCTCGGGTTATAATTTTTATTTTTCAAATATGTAAATTGATTTTCAATGTCCTCTACTCCCTGCTCGTTTTGTCTCTTTCGACCTACCTTTTACTTCTTATTATATCCGAGATGGCCACGGTAGGCCGTGGCATTTAGGACACCCTGTATATCTCTGAGTATCTATCTCTTTTCTTTCCCTGTTCTCTTTGTTGTATCTTTTAGCTCGCGGGCGACTACGTTTCCTCTGTTAAGAGCATATATCTCATTATATCTATCATTAAACGCGTTAAATTGATAATAGAGCTTTTCGCTGAGAAAAGTATACCGGGTGTTAATTGGTGATGGGACGACCCTATAACTTTTTAATGGATTCTTCGATTTTCTTGAAATTTGGGTGGTTTATCTCCGACATATTTTTGAGTTTTTTCTCGTACGATATCGACATGGCTGACTTTCGGTTTATCTGCGAAATATATAATAATTAGATATTTAAATGGAACACCGTATATATTTTCTCTTATTTTAATTCTGGGGATTCCTATACTTGCTTTCCTTCTGTCAAATGTCAATTCTAGCGCCGTTTCAATTTTGTTATTTCGATCGTAGATGCCTACGACGTCGTCTAATTCGTAGTTAATTAATTTAAGATTTCGCCCTAGGTAATCGTTTTTCAAACAATTAATTTTCGTGTTGTTTGTTAACGATTAAGTTCTTTTTCGAACCATATCTCTGTTTTTTATATAGATACATACGTGGGCCATCCTGTATATCTAAGTGCTCCTACTAATTCCCTCAAAATGATTCTCACTTCTGTTTTCTCAATTCCTATTCTACGACGTAACTATTAATAATCTTATTCTTAATAGTACCCTTCGCTCCCGACTGCGACCCTGTTTACGAAATATGAATAAAAATTTTTGACGGATTAAACGTATGTAATTGATGCCTCTGAATTGAAATATGTAAGGGTATACGCGGTTCCTTTTGAATTTTTATCTTTTATATCGTTTTCTGTGATACCGGGAGTCTGCCGTATTGATTTTGTATGTGAAATCACTCTAAGTTATGTCTCAGATAGACCTCCCTATTTTCAATAAATTCGATGGGTCCGTTAGACAGTTATAGGGATAGCCCGTCACTCTTTTACTACCGGTATGTAGTCTATAAATATACTGCGTATTCGGTTTAAATTATCTTAGGTTTGCTTTCTATCTCGATAATTGTATATATGTAACGACTATTTACTACTCCTCTGCATTCTACGGAATCTAATAAATATGAATGTTATATTACCTGTTGACTGCATCTTCTGTTTCTAGATATATAGTAGCTCTCTGTTGCGTATTCCGCTACCCTCTTTCTTCTATGATATCCCAGTTTCCCTTCTTAGGTACCCCATATGCGACATCCCGTACTGCTGCCTCTATTTCTCCTTTCTTGATACTTCCGTTCTGCCAACTGTTGTTCGTGGTCATTTCTATATTCTGCCTGTTGTTTTTTCTATGTAGTATCGACGGTCCTGTGAATGAAACTTGAATTAGTGAATAGTATTTATGCTTTTGGGTACTTATTAGTCATTCAATATCGTATTGAAAGTTGTGTCCTTTCATTTTTGTTAGCTTTCATTAGTATATATCTTCCGTACGTTTAATGTAGTTGCTCCCTAGTCGTAGCCTTTTTCCTTGTTATCTGTTACCCTAATCCCTATTATTTTGTATCTCTGCTATAGAAATATGAAGTAATGAACTCATAATTTTGAACGATATCCGTATATTTATACTTGACTTGACCGATTGTTTCATATCGTATGAATTTTTACATTACCTAACCTGTTTATTCTTTATTTAGTTACTATGATACCTATATTAACTATATATGCGTTACTAGCATTTTCTATTTGTGTTATTTGGGAGATATGACTTTTACTACATGATACTATGATTTTCTCTTTACGCGTTTATCATGAGTGACTGTTTCTTTACTTCTATATTATTAATATTGCTATTCCATGAATATTATATTACTTTCTATTCACTTGTAATTGTTAATTATACTCACTTTTCTTTGAAGCCTGCTTGTGGATATTTTACGGATGTTCGGTACTCCTCCATTTATGGTTACCTACTTATGTTTGCTTTATGTAATGTCTTATATTCTCTCTTTATTCATTACTGTCCTCTACTTTATTCCCTTTCTTTGCTTTCCTTCCTCTGTCTGCGTTTACCTGTAACTATAAAGTTCTTATTTAATAACCTTTAAATATCTATGTTTTTCGTTGTGGTTTGCTAATACTGCTCTATTGTGTCACCTACATCTTTTTATTACGTACTTTCTTTTCTGGTATGTTTGCGCTATATAACTTTATCTATAGACTGGTAAATTCTCTGTTCTAGTTAGTATTTAGCCCTTTTTCTTTTTTCCGTTACTTGTTAAACGTTAATTTAATCTACATCTTTTGACTATCCTGCTCTTATCTACTTAATACTTATATAAGTCTTGTCAATTCTCTATAGTTACTACAATGTGCCTACCTATATCGGTGTATTTCTACTTACCTTTTCTTTCGTATTAACTTTCTCCCGATTTTTCCTTGTCCTATCCGTACTTGTATGGTTCTATACTTTATTCCCATTTACCTCTATTGATCTTAATCTTGCCTCCTACTTGGATTTCTTCTATTTGGTTTGGTATTTAATAGTTTGGTTATATTTATATTCTTCGTTGAGGCTACTTTCTGTAATGATTATTGGGACGATTATTAACTCCTTTATGGATTATTTTTCTTTATCTTACCTGTATATTTTCTCGTTGATTTGCTCTATTTTTGCCTATACTCTTGTCTTCTTTTCTGGATTCGTGTGTTATGCAAATGGCGCCGGTTATTTACATTTTGTTTTCGGTACTTATGGATTTATCTCCGTCGACTCCGATTTTTATGAAGTTTCTATTTCTTACTTATTTTGGGCTGAACGGGACGGCGATTCTTTCTGTTTTCGTCTATTTCTCACTGTTTTTCTCCGTAATTCCATATTTTCTATTTCGTTTGTCATTGTCGACATTTTACGTAAGTTGACGTATTTATGGCCGGTGTGGTGGGTAACTGTATGCTGCCGATATTTGTTTTGACGTTATTATTTAGGACGATAACAAGTTATATTTTGCATGGAAGTAACGTTATTTTGTCCTCTCTCACTATTTATTTGGCCGAATACGAGGAATGTAACTGTTCTACTCACTTGTAATTATCTGTTTCTAACCCTTCTACCCCTTTATCACTTCGTCTTGTATCCCTTATTTATTGTTGTTTCTCTTGACGGTCTAATATATCCGATTACTCCGATTTGTATGATGTTTCTATTTCTTACTTATTTTATGCTATAGAGGCCGTAGATACTTCCTGATTTTGCAAATTTCAGGCAGTTATACTCGCTATTATCTATTTCAATTGTCAACATATGACGTAAGTTGACGTATTTATGGCCGGTATGGTAGGTCGCGTATGCTGCTGAGATTTGTTTTGACGTTTCCCTACTTTGCGATGGAATCTGGAAATAATTAGTTTCTTTATTATACTCTGGCGCGCCACCTCTCCGCAGCGGACCCAAGTGTCCGCATCCGATGCACTTCGTGGACAGCTTATCGGCAAGGAGGGCCTCTAGAACGCGTCCGATCCGCCTCTCGCGCGCCACCTCTCCGCGGCGGACCGAAGTGTCCGCATCCGATGCACTTCGTGGACGGCTTATCGGCAAGAAAGGACTCTAGAACGCGTCCGATCCGCCTCTCGCGCGCCACCTCTCCGCGGCGGACCGAAGTGTCCGCATCCGATGCACTTCGTGGTCGGCTTATCGGCAAGGAGGGAATCTATAAGCCTCTTTTTTCTC
This sequence comes from Cynegetis impunctata, assembly GCA_030704885.1. Taxonomy (NCBI): domain Eukaryota; kingdom Metazoa; phylum Arthropoda; class Insecta; order Coleoptera; family Coccinellidae; genus Cynegetis; species Cynegetis impunctata. Next base: position 8,854 of record JARQZK010003779.1, read on the forward strand.
TTCTGCGTCCGATCCGCCTCGAGCGCGCCTCCTCTCCGCGGCGGACCCCGGTGTCCTTTTCGGGGCGGAAGGCCTCTTCCTTCTCTTCCGAAGGGTCCGTTATCCCCGTGGTAACTTTTCTGGCTTTTCTGGGCGAAAGGCCTGTAAAAACTTTCGAGACGCGTCCGATCCCGCTAGTCGCCCGTGCGTTTATCTTCGTCGTCGCCCTAGTTCTTTTCTTCCCTTCTTTCTTACGGGATTCTTCCTGTCGTTTGGAATTCTCTTCTCTTTTCGCCTCCTGTTCTCCTCTACGTATTTTCTTCGAACCTTTTTAAGATGTAATATATTTTTTATATCTCGTAATTATGCGATTCTCTGCTTATGTTTAATATATTTGCTCTATTATATTCCCTATGTTGAACGGGTTTTCGACTATATTTGTGTTCCTCTTGTTATAGCTACTACCTTCGGTAATTACTTTGTATATTAGGTAATACTTTTGTGCGTATCCTACCTTATTTTATATTCTATTGTAACAACTTTGTGAATGAGTCTTTATATCTTTGGATACCTACGCGATACCTATATAAGTGTTCTAATTCTTTTATATTTTTTTGGATCTGCTCTTGTGCGTTGAGGACTTCCTGGGGGTTTAAGTTATTGCTGTCTAATGTTCCGGCTATAGAGTCTGACTTGTCGTTCGTACGATTGTGAGGGTTGGATATTTACTTCTATATATTATTGATATTTTAACGATGTATTTATTCTCATTATTATGTTATACGTTTTATTGTCTGAAGCTATGTATGTTTATTATAGATTATTTATCTTACATTATAACTTTACTATTACTGATATTTATCCTAAAGTGCTTACTGTATGGGTAATCTTTATTACTATAGCTTTAACTTTAAATATTATGACCGAATAATGATGATTTTGTCATTTATATCGACGTGGCCTACTGTGTCGGTTATTTCTTATATATGGGCCTACGGCTAAATCTACATTTATGTTATCCTATACTACCTTTACGATGTACTATACCTATGTGCTCTATTATCTCTATGTTTTTATGGCATGTTGCTGACCTTATACTTACCTATTGTATTTCATCGTTACGGTCTAATTGTGTCCCTGATTTCGTTGGAATATCCTGTTTGTTAACTTGATTATCTCCTTTCTACGAACTAGTTCCACCTCTATATCTAATCTTATATTTACTCATTACTACTGGTATAATACTTCTTCTCTTTCGAATTTTCTTTATGTCCTGTTTTATTTATAATATGCTGTCAACATGGCCCGAATATTTCTGAGGTACAACTTCGTACGATTGTACTATTCTCTATCACTACTTACGTAGCAAGTCTATACTATAATAATACTAATTATATTAATAATCTTTATTGAACCTATGAATTACATAACTTATTACTACTAGCGGTGGATGTTATACTATAGCTGTTGTACCACTACCTCCTAATCGAAACAATCTCTGTATACAATCTATCTGATTATTCGGTCATTTTTCTTTAAGGTACCTTTTGTATGTGTTGTTAATACGGTTATTAGTATGATCCCGTTTATCATTTAGAATCTTCGCGGCCCTATGAGACTTAGCCCTTTCAAACTTGGATGACCTGTGGTATGGTTTTTCGAAACTACTAATTCTACATACGTTCACGCGATATCGTAGTTCTCTCTTCACCAGGAGTTCATTCAAGTATGAGGGCCTCTGAAGTAGATAATAATAATAATAATAATAATAATATTAATAACAATATTTATTTCAAAAACGAATATTTTATGTATTACAGCTGCTAATTTACATAGAAACGCTAACTCGTATTTATGGATTTTATGATTATTATAATGGGGAGTAACGTGTATTGAGTATCTATGGCTACAATTTTCTATTTTTTGTATCTTATTCCTAGCGTGTGTTCTAGCTAATGAGTAGTAAACACGTCTACTGTAACCTGAGGATATCGTGATTTATCTTATAACTATATTCCGCTTAGTATGCCTAGACTAATACTGCTTATAACTATAGTTTGATTTAAGTTTACTTATGCTATTTTAGGTATGTTACAAATGTGGCTTTCTACTTTGGGCTCTTTATCTATAACTACTCCCTAGCTTTTATCCGCTTCCTTAACTTATTTCACGGTTCTATTTACTTTACTATCTCTGGTTTTTAAATTTATTGCTTTTAGGCGTGTATTTCTAGTTCCTATACTTATCACTTCTGTTTTTCATGGTTTTAATTTCTAACCTTTTCTTTGGGACCTGAGTACTATATATTTATATGTACTATCTTATCTCTACTTAATACTATTAATTGGGTGCAGACATTTCTATCATTATGTTATCTTTTGGTTCTTTCTTGTTAGATACTTTCTAATTATCTTTAACCTTTACCGTAGTAATACATTTTCTATTTCGCCGGTGAATAACACCTGTCCTGTCTTTCACATATTTTGTATAAATGATATTGATCTCGTATATTCTACAACTTTAATGGACGTTTCTTATTCAGTATATAGTATCCTAATTCCGATTGATTGTATTTATATTTTACGTTCTTTGAGAATTAATCTCTGACTAACTTAATCTATCGATCTATCTAGTCTAATCGTTGCTTCGATACGATATTACTGCCTAGGGAGGTTCCTATATGGCTACCTCGAAATCATTACAAACTGTTACTTATGTACTAAACATTATTTACGGGAGACATAAATTATACCCCGATGCACATATTTACATCGAGCATCTCTTTAGCGTATGGCTCTTTTATGTTCTGGTGGGTTTGATCGGGATTCCTCTTTGTTCTCTTGCATATTACAAGTTGTAGAGCCGATACATATGTAACTATACCAAGGAGTCTTATAGTTTTTAGGCCCCTGTTCTCTTCGTAGCTTTGCGGCTGGGTTCTATTTCGTGTTGCTCCTCCCGATAATGATCGTATCTAGAATATTAGAATTCGGCTTATGTTGCTACCGGCTTGTTTTCATTATTCCTATGCCTTTCGTTTGCTTGTTTTATCTCCTTTTGGTGGTCGGTGAGGGGTAGCTCGCTGTTTCTCTTTGTTTTGTGCTGCGACCTCCTACCCTATAAACTGCATTTTCTCTTCTTATGGTATAATACTGTATTACACTCTTACTGCCTTATGTGTCATGTCTAGGTATCTGAAACAAAATGTGTTGTTAGATTGGTATAGTTATCTTCTTGTATATTATGTGTACGTTGTTAAAGTATGTGTTTTTGATATAAATATGTTTTTTGCGGGGTTTCTCTAGGATTTATCGGGTCGTGATCCCTTGCCTACTGTTCTTTTTCTGTTGCCTCTATTTGACGATGACTTTTATAGTATATTTGTTGAGGACTAACATTTTCGTTTGTGAATTTATGTACTCGTTTGTTATTTCTAGTCATGTTATATTCGATTCGGACGTAGACGTGTTAATTGTGCTCTCGCTGTTTCGACAAGTTTATTATACAATCAGTGGTGCTAATTGCTTGAATTTGGTATTATTTTGTGCCGTAGATATTGGTGATTGCGATTGTTGTATCGTTTGTGCGACTATAATGCCTATTTGCGCGATTTGTACAAATTCCCTCAATACAAAATCCCCTGGATTACAATGTAATAAATGTCAATCGTATCTTCATGCGAACGGCAGATGTTCGGATTTGACAAAATATTTAATAACATTGATAACAAAAACGCCGGGTGGAAGGTGGGATTGTGTTGACTGTCGTGGCGCCAGGGATTCCGGGACCGCTGTTCCGTCGGTGAGTCACAACTCGCCTCTGCTGGATCGCGGAGGTTCCGCGCTCGTAGTGGACGGAGTTCCAGTGGCGGATCATGCTATTGGTGCGATACAGAGGATGATGTCGTCGGTGAGGACGGAGGTCGCAGCTATGAGGAACGATATAGGGGCATTACGAGATTCCGTAACATTTTGCTCGAATAAAATAGCAGATTTTGAAAGTAAACTAGTAAGGCTCAATGAAGTCTTGAAACTTGCAAACGAGATAAAAGGGGAAAATGATTTACTGAAAAAGGAAGTATCCGAGCTGCATTTAAGATTGGACAAGGTTGAGCAAGATGCAAGATTGAACAATGTGGAAATTATGGATATACCCGAAAAGAAGGATGAAAATTTGTACAATGTTCTTGGAAAGATTGGAGAGTATGTCGGCATGCCCTTGGAACCGAATTTATTGTCGTCGATAACCCGAGTGCCTACGAAAATTGTCGGCAAGCCAAGAAATATTGTAGTGAAATTCGTCTCCAGGTCAAAAAAAGATGAAATGATGTCTGCAGTTAAGGTGAAGCGAATGGAATTGGGAAGGCAAAATGCTTTCATATTGAATGGCATAGCAGATAAATTTTATATTAACGATCACCTAACTACCAAATATAAAATTATTTTTAAAGCAGCTCGAGCGGCAGCCCAGGAAAAAGGATTTAAATTCGTTTGGACTCGGAATGGTAGTATTTTGATTAGAAAAGACGATTCCTCCGGAATATTTCATGTTCGAAGCGAGGCTGACATAGCCAAGCTTAATTAATCCACTATCTGAATTTACTACAGGAGTATATTTGATTATCCCACAAAAATGGCTCTGAACGTCATGTATCAAACTGTGCGTGGTTTGCGTACAAAACTACGTACCTTTAAGATCAATGTGACGGCTTATTAATTCGACGTGTTTATGGTTACGGAATCATGGTTAAACGAGGGCGTGTTGGACAGTGAGGTGGTGGACGATCAGTACACTATTTTTTTTTTCGTAGATGGAATATTACAAAAAATTCACCAATATGCAGAATTTGGAGTGAGTTTAACACGAGCTCTTTCGATTTGGATCCCTTCAATATCCCCTTTATGCGCTAGAAGAAGTTATTGTAACATCATTATTTTGCACAAGATTGATTTCTTTTTGTTTCTTTCTAATTATTGGTTACTCTTGGTTCAGTGTTTCAGTAGATTTTTCTTTTATTTGCACTAAGTTCAAGTTTATGCCTAAGGATTGTATATATTTTTTTGTAACCTACGAATACTGTTTTGGGTTGAAATACCTGTTTGTATTCATATTTCTCAATAAATAATTAAATAAATAAATAAAGCTTTGGTTAAGTTTTATGTGTGTTTTTATTATTACTTTCGGTTATTGCTATCGTCTACTGCTGTCCTTATATAATTCTTATCTCTTGATAGCAAACTTATAAATATTATTGTTATATTATTAAAGCATTTACTTCCATATGCGTTGATTCCGTATTATCCTCACTTCTGCTTCTCCTTGCTATGGCTTTGGTTCCCTCTATAGTTCCGGATACTGTTATATGCGGTTGTTTCTCATATCTGCCTGTATATCTCTCTTATGGATAGAGTTTGACTTTTCAACCGCTTCTAATATTGCTGGAAAAATATTTATATATATTTATTTATTCTGCCTAACACTTTTCTAAGATGTGATATATTTTACGTCTCAATACCTTATGAGTATGTAACGTTTAACAAATTAACATATTATTACTACCTATTGCTATATATATATACTTAATATAAAATGGTTGTACTACACGACCGACGATAAAAAGTAAGTACCGCCACAATACCGCCTATGAGATATCTAGTTATCTACTTAATAGTTAAAGGAATCTAGTAATATGATCTAGTATTCCAATTTTATTTATATTTACTCCGTTTATGGTATTCCCTGTTTCTATTTTAGTATTTGTTTGATATTACGAATCTTGTTATATATTACGCTTTACGTTTCGTATTATGGGTAGCCTTTATTTATATGCTGATAGTAGATACCTACTTCTTCATCGTGTCTTCCCTTCTCTCCTATTATATGGCTTTAAGACAGTTGAAATCATGGTTTACTGCTAATAGATTAATAATTAATAATGAAACGACTAAAGTGATTTTATTTAGTACTCAAAGATCTGTTAAAAATAAAGAAAATAATGTTGAAATTGATGGAATAAGTATAAAACTTGAAGAGTCTACTAAATTCTTAGGGGTTTACATAGACCAATACTTAAAGTGGACTAGTCATATTGATTATTTATCTCGTAAGCTCTGTCTGGTTGGATATGGTATTCGTTTATTGTAAAATTATTTAAATAATAAAAGTTTGAAGATGGTATATCATGCAAACTTTGAGTCGGTTTTAAGATATGGGATCATATTTTGGGGTTCTAGTTCAGAGGTGCGAAGATTGTTTGTTATACAAAAGAGAATTTTAAGATTAATATCAAAATTGAAAGTTCTTGATTCATGTAGAGGAGTATTTGAAAAAAATGATATCTTGACAGTCTATGGTATTTACTTGTATGAATGCCTAATATTTTTCTTTAAAAACAAACCTAGCTTTGCTATACATATGACGGACCATAAGTATGAGACTAGAACTCTAAATTTTAATTATCCTAAGCATAGATTGACCTTAACTGAAAAACATCCTTCTTATATGTGTCTAAAAGTATATAATAAGTTACCGGATGAAATCAAGAAAATTACCATCTTTAGTTTATTCAAAAAGAAAATAAAAGATATGCTCATTAAATTAGAACCCTACTCCCTGCTAGTGTATTTGACTTGATGATTGTTTCATGCTCAGTAGGGGTGGGAAAGTTTCTTTGTTTGACACTGTTTAGTTGTATGTGTAGCATTACATGTTGTAGATGTGCTTTACATGCTTCAAAATAAAGATTGTTATTATTATTATTATTATTATTATATGTATATTCACTACTGCGATTATATTGTGTAATATCCTTTGTATATAGATTTCTTTAAATGTAGTAGGCAGGACTGTATTATTTTTCATAATACGATTCTATTTGACATTTTGCATAATAATGGGTCTTTTCGTACGGCTATTTCGTTCCATTACGAATATTTTCTAATTGGCGATAAGTATACTATCATCGTGACTGAAGGTTCTGACGATAATATTGTCTTTACGGGCTCTGTTCCTGTATATAGATTTGAAGAAGAGTGGGATATATATGAGGAAATATTGGAGTTCTATTTTGATGCTTATGGTGTGATGCTGTTGAGAAAGGTTTCACTTTTGTTGGCTGCTCTACGATTACTCCTATGGGCATTTTTTTCTCTGCGGCTTTGATTATAATTTCATGTATATTATGAGTACCACATATAATGATGCTGCTGACGGTATTTCCAGCTTGCCGGTGAAACCGAATGCCCCAATGTTATCGTTGATCTGTGTATCTGTTTATTTTCGTTTCTTAGTTGATCGATATGTACCTATAATTTCTAAATTAGATGCGAATTAGGAACGGATATAGACTTAAGTAATATATTTTTATATGTTCTGACTTGCTGGCCTCCCTCGAATGATGTGTCGATTTTTGAGCCTTTTTTTATCGAATGAATGAAATCTATATTGGGTCGGGTTTATTAATGTGGGGTTCTAGCGTTATTATTCCTCTAAATTTTCGAAATCGACCGTTGAATGAATTACACGGTACCCACTTCGGTATAGTGATGATGAATTCTATGGCTAGGTAATATTTTTGGTGGCCTTGTATGGATACGGATATAGACACTTTTACTACGCGATGCGATGTTTGTTTATGTTTATCATATATTCCTCTGAAGTCTGAATTAAGTAAATATGTGAGGGCTGTAGATGTGTTTAACTGTTTTCCTGTGGATTTTTTGGGACCTATTGTGGGTATGTTGTATTTAGTCTTTAAGTGTAGATGCTTTTTCGATATGACCTGAAATTTTTTAAATGTTGCAAATTGAAATGTTACCTGTATGTACGGCTCGTTTTGCTATTAGAAATTGAACGATGTAATGTAATTTCTAAAATAGAATATGAAGGATATAAACTCAACTTCAGGTTATCCAGATATTGTGAACTTCTTCGATACGGAACCAGAATAAAACATAATCTCCACTTACGACTAGCGAGGACTCTGATAGGCAAAAGGATTCCCGTAAGGAAATGCTCTGAAACATTTTATAGATTACCTCTAGAAGTACTGACTAGCTGCTCATTTCCTATGTTTGTGTAGTCTATAAAGATATTTTTTTGTTCGGCTGACTTAAATTGAATATTACCTTCTATGAGCGATTGAACTCCTGCAACGGCAATACGCTGATCTGGAGTAAACTTACCTAAATCGTGAATTATAGTTTTGAGTTTAATATTTTATATATGAAATTATTTTTGATTTACTGTATGTTTAGGTAAATATATAAAATAATAAATATTAACTTAGGTTTGCTTTATAACTCGAAAATTGTATATATGTAACGACTATTAACTACCCCTCTGCATTCTACGGTAACATATCTATATGAATGTTATATTACCTGTTGACGGCTTCTTCTGTTTCTAGATATAGTGGCTCTGTGTTGCGCATTCCGCTACCCTCTTTCTTCTATGATATCCCAGTTTCCATTCTTAGGTACCCCGTATGGGACATCCTGTACTGCTGCCTCTATTTCTCCTTTCTTGTTACTTCCGTTCTGCCTACTGTTGTTCGTGTTCATTTCTATATTCTACCTGTTGTGTTTTCTATGTAGAATCGACATTCCTGTGAATGAAACTTGAATTAATGAATACTATTTATGCTTTTCGGTACTTATTTGTCGTAGTATTTTTCCTTGTTAACTTTTAGCAATCCCTATATTATTATATTTCTGTTATAGAAATCTGAACTAATAAACTCATAATTTCCGACTATATCCTTATTATTACACTTGACTTGACTGATTGTTTGATATCGTATGAAGTTTGCCACCGCCTATCCTGCTTGTTCTTTACTTAGTTGCTATAATACCTATATTGACTATATTTCCCTACTGTCTTTAGATTATTGATTTTACGTCACTGTATTCTTTCTTTTTTATGTCGTCTCCTTTTGTTCTTACCTCCGTCTCTCATTACCTAATTGAATATCTCTTATATTTTCATTACTATTGATTGTTTGGGTTATTGTTATTTCTTCACTGTAATATCTCTGATGTTTCTCTATTTTCTATTGTTACTGCCGTTTTCTACATGTGTTATTAAGGATATGACTATTACTATATAATACGTATATTTTCTCTAGGCGTTTATCTTGGGTGACTATTTCTATAGTTGTATCTTATTAATATTGCTATTCTACGGTTATACTATTACTTTCTACTTAATTATATCTCGTCGGTCTAATTCGTTAACCTGCTTAGTCCTTTTCAGCATAGTTTACGGGAGAGAGATAATACTGAATGTTTTCATTTCTTTTTCACATATCCAGATTCTGAATATCCCTTTAGTTTCTATAATGATTCTAAATATTTTGTAAGTTTTAATAGTAGAATATCTTAAACACGGTTCTAAAATATTAAGACAATAATTATTCGGCTGTTTCGAAGTTTGAATTTGATTGAGGACGTAACTGTTTTTCACATAAATGAGCATTGTAAGAAGATTTCATTGTAGTATTAAGTTATGGTTTATAATTTGATTTATTCGATTCTATTAGTTCATATCTTAATATTTATTATCAAAATTTTAACCTTATAATCTGTCTTCTAATATGGAGCGGTATTATAGACTAGTTTATACTCAATATGTGATTGAACCTATATCATTTTGAATGATGTAAGGTTTCTTTACTAGTTACTCTGTTATATTACAACGACTGCCATGACTTATATTGACTATTAAAGTCACAGTCATATAAGTTAATCAAAGTTACTAATTGAATGCTTAGTCAATTCAAACATTTCTGAATCCAAATCTATCACATTTTGTGTACAATATCTAATCTTCTGAAAGAACAAACTCTGAACCAAAATTGTGCTTCTGAACTCTCTAAGTTAAATATCACAACCAAAATTGTTTACAAAAGTAAGCTACTCTTGAGATAAATCATCATATTATTTATGATAGTCTGATGGCAGAGCCTTTTTGGTTTTCTGTTAGTTTTACTCACTTTTCTTTGAAGCCTGTACCTATATGGATATTTTACAGATGTTCGGTCCATCTCCATTTATGGTTCCGAAGATGTTGCCGATGTATTTCTCTCTGTATACTTCCTTTCCCTACTTATTTTTGCTTTATGTTATGTCTTGTATTCTCTCTTTATTCATTACTGTCCTCTACTTTATTCCCTTTCTTTGCTTCCCTTCCTCTGTCTGCGTTTACCTAAAACTATAAAGTTCTTATTCAATAACCTTAATATATCTATGTTTTTCGTTGTGGTTTGCAGTTCCTGCTCTATTGTTTCACCTACGTCTTTTTATTACGTACTTTCTTTTCTGGTATGTATGCGCTATATAACTTTAACTATTGACTGGTAAATTTTCTGTTCTAGTTAGTATTTGGCACTTCTTCTTTTTTCCGTTACTTGTTAAACGTTAATTTAATCTACATCTTTTGACTATCCTGCTCTTATCTACTTAATACTCATACTTTTCTTGTCAATTCTCTCTAGTTACTACAATGTGCCTACCTATATCGGTGTATTTCTACTTACCTTTTCTTTCGTATTAACTTTCTCCCGCTTTTTCCTTGTCCTATCTGCACTTGTATGGTTCTATATTTCCTTCCAATTTACCTCTATTGATCTTATTCTTTGCTTCTACTTGGGTTTCTTCTATTTGGTTTGTTATTTAATAGTTTGATTATATTTATATTCTTCGTAGGGGCTACTTGCTGTAATCTTTATTGAGACAATTATTAACTCCTTTATGGGTATTTTTTCGTTATCTTACCTGTATATTTTCTTGTTGATTTGCTCTATTTATGCCTATTCTGTTGTCTTCTTTTCTGGGTACGTCTGTTATGCAAATGGCGCCGGTTATTTACATTTTGTTTTAGGTACTTATGGGTTTATGTCCGTCGGCTCCGATTTTTGTGTAGTTTCTGTTTCTTACTTATTTTTGGTTGTACGGGCCGACAATACTTTCTGTTTTACTCTCTTTCTCTCTGTTTTTCTCCGTAATTCGAATTTTCTATTTCCTTTGTCATTGTCAACATTTTACGTAAGTTGACGTATTTATGGCCGGTGTGGTGGGTCACTGTATGCTGCCGTTATTTGTTTTGACGTTATTATTTAGGACGATAACTAATTATATTTTGTATCGAAGTAACGTTATTTTGTACTCTCTCTCTTTTTATTAGGCCGAATACGAGGAATGTAACTATTCTACTCACTTGTAATTCTCTGTTTCTAACTCTTCTACCCCCTTATCACTTCGTCTTGTATCGCTTATTTATCGTTGTTTCTCTTGACAGTCTAATATATCCGAATACTCCGTTTTTTATGATGTTTCTATTTCTTATTTATTTTATGCTGAAGAGGCCGTCGATACTTCCTGATTTTGTAAATTTCTGTCGGTTATTCTGGCATTTTTCTATTTCATTTGTCGTTGTCAATATTTTACGTAAGTTGACGTATTTATGGCCGGTATGGTAGGTCGCGTATGCTGCTGAGATTTGTTTTGACGTTTCCCTACTTTACGATGGAATCTGGAAATAATTAGTTTCTTTATTTTGTACTCACTTTTTAATAGGCTGAATTTACCTTTTGATCAAACATCTGGTTCTCTTTTTCTTACTTTCCTGCCGTTTTCACTTCGACTTATTATTTCCTTATTTATCGTACTTTCTCATACTAGTCGTATGAGGAGTTCTTTATTAACTCCGGCTCAATTTTAGTTCGAAACTGAGTCTTTATATGATACGATTTTTCTGGACGTTTCTGCCTGTTTATCGGCTTCCCTCTTTCCCTTTTTTATCTCTACTCTTCTACTTGGGTTCGTTATTATCTGTCTCTTCTTTCTATTTTACGGCTTCTTATTCCTTTTCCTTTCTGTACTGCCTGGCTGTTTATATCTCTTGTTACTTAGATTTTTCTTGTTTTCTATCGATTTTATTTTTGGAATGTCCTGTTATATTATTATTCCTAACTTTTGTATATAGTTTGTCACTTTTCACGTATGTGAATGGCTACGTTGCCATTTTGTCATTTCCTCCGAGCCGCCTCTCGCGCGCCCCCGCTCTGCCGCGGACCCAACAAGTGACCATCCGATGCTCTTCGTGGTCGGCTTTTCGGGGCGGAAGGGCTCTTTCTTTTCTTCCGCGACCGATCCCGCTAATCGTCCGATGCGCCTCCTCTCCGCAGCGGACCGAAGTGTCCGCATCCGATGCACTTCGTGGACGGCTTATCGGCAAGGAAGGACTCTAGCGCGTCCGATCCGCCTCTCGCGCGCCACCTCTCCGCGGCGGACCCAAGTTCCCGCATCCGATGCACTTCGTGGACAGCTTATCGGCAAGGAAGGACTCTAGAACGCGTCCGATCCGCCTCTCGCGCGCCACCTCTCCGCGGCGGACCCGAGTGTCCCCTTGGCCGCCTCAAATCAGTTATCCCCGTGGTAACTTTTCGTTGCGCGAAAGGCCTCTAAAATTTTCTCTGAAACTTCTTCGTCTGCTTTTTTTCTATATTCCTACTGTTTATATTTCTTCTACTACTTACTCTTATTACTTTCCTACTTGTACGTTTTTCTTTCTCTGCTCTCTCTTATTTCTATTGCTCTGCTCTACGATTCTTCCTACTTCCTACTTTTTAATCTTTATGGTTACCTCTATTTTATTGTTATTTTCGGTTACGTTGATCGGGTTTACGAATGTATTTATGTTCCTATTGTTATAGCTACTACCTTCCGTAATTACTTGGTATCATGGGTATTACTTTTGTGCGTATCCTATCCTATTTAATATTATATTGTACCGCTCTTTGTGATGTTGTGTCTCTTCCGTTCTTTGCTATTATTTGTTATAAATGGAATTGTGGCGTCCCGCCCTGCCTTTTTTATCTCTTGAGACTTCGTATCGTTGGATGCCGACTCCGTACCTATATATTTTTTTCGAAATGCACTTGTGCTTTGCGGCCTTCTTGGGGCTTTATGTTATTGCTGTCTATTGTTCCACCTATGGGGTCTGACTTGTTCGTACGAACGTGAGGGATGGATATTTACTGGGCTATTTACTTCTATATATTATTGATGATACTATTTCAATTATATTGTCCCTACCTTAAATCTGCTCCTCATGTATTTTTGGATTATGTTATACGGTTTACTGTCTGAAGTTATGTATGTTTATTATAGATTATATATATCTTACTTTATTACTTTACTATTATTGATATTTTTCGTATAGCGCTTACTGTACGGGTAACCTTTATTAATATATATTTTAATTTTATGAACGAATAATGGTGATTTTGTCATTTATATCTACTTGGCCTTCTACTGTATCGGTTATTTCTTAAATATGGGCCTACGGCTAGATGTACATTTATTATATCCTAAGCTACCTTTACTTTGAACTATACCTACGTGCTCTAATGTCTCTATGTTTTTATGACCTGTAGTAGACCTTGAACTTATCATTTATATTTCTTCGTTAGAGTCTATCTATCCCTGATTTCATTGAAATTTCCAGTATGTTTATATTGTTTATCCAACTTTTGTAAAGCTAATTCCACCTCTAAGACACATCTTATATTTAATCATAAATACTGCTATATTACGTCTTCTCTTTCGAATTTTCTTTAGGTCCTGTTTTGTTTATAATATGCTGACAACCTGGCCTGAATATTTCTGAAGTATAACTTAGTATGATAGTACTATTCTCTATCTCAAATTACGTAGCTAGTCTATACTATAATAATACTAATATTAATAATAGTCTTTATTGCACCTAACAATTACATTTCTTATTAGTACAAACGGTGGAAGTTCGGCTATAGCTGTTCTACCTCTACCACCTAATCGAACCGATCGCAGTATACGATCAATCTGAAATTTCAGACTTTCTTCTTTAAGGTACCTCTAGAATGTAATGATATTAATATAAAGTTATTAGAGTGATCCTGATTATCTTTTAGTATCTTCTCCGCCCTATAGGTGAGAGCCCTTTCAGACTTGAATGACCTGTGGTATGGTATATCGAAACTACTAATTCTACGTACGTTCACACGATACCGTAGTTCTCTCTTCACCGGGAGTTCATTCCAGTATGTGGGCCTCTGAAGTCGATAATAATAATAATATTAATAACAATATTTATTTCTAAAACGAATATTTTATGTCTAACAGCTGCTACTTTACATAGAAACGCTAACTCGTATTTCTGGATTTTATGATTATTATAATGTGGAGTAACGTGTATTGCGTATCTATGGCTACAATTTTGAATTTTTTGTATCTTATTCCTAGCGTGTGTTCTAGCTAATGAGTAGTACACACCACTACTGTAACCTAAGGATAACGTGATTTATCTTATAATTATATTCCTCTTAATATGCCTAGACTAATACTGCTTATAACTATGGATTGTTTTATATTTTACATATGCTAATTTAGGTAAATTACAAATGTGACTTTCTACTTTGGGCTCTTTATCTATAACTACTCCCTAACTTTTAACGGCTTCCTTAAAATATATCTCGGTTCCTTTTACCTTAATATCACGGGTTTTCAAATTTATTGCTTTTAAGCGTGTCTTTCTAGTTCCTATACGTATCACTTCTGTTTTTGATGGGAGTCTTCGATTATACCCCGATTAACATATATACCTCTTACTTCTCTTTGGTGTTTGGCTATTTTACATTTTGTCTGCTTGCATTTTTATGTACTGGTGGGTTTGATCGGGATTCCTCTTTGTTCTCTTGCTTATTACTCGTAGTAGTGCCCATACTGATGTATCTATACCTAAGAGTCTAATTGTTTTTAGACCCTACTTCTCTTCGTAGCTTTACCGCTAGGTTCTATTTCGTGTTGCTAATCCCTATAATGATGTTATCTACTATATATGAGTTCGGCTCATGTTGCTACCGGCTTGTTTTCATTATTCCTATGCCTTTCGAATGCTTGCTTTATCTCCTTTTGGTGATCGGTGAGGGGTGGCTCGCTGTTTCTTTTTGTTTTGTGCTCCGACCTCCTACCCCGTAAACTGCATTTTCTCTTCTTATGGTATAATCCTGTATTAGACTCTTACTGCCCTTCGTGTCATGTCTAGGTATCTGAAACAAAATTTGTCGTTAGATTGATATAGTTATCTTCTTGTAATTTATGTGAACGTTGCTACGGTATTTATTTTTGATTTATATATGTTCGTTTAGTGTTTCGTCTACCCCTCTGAGTTGCGGGGTTTCTCCCGGATTTTTCGGGTCCTGATACCTTGACTACTGTTCATTTTCTGTAGCCTCTATTTGACGCTGTCTTTAATTGTATATTTGTTGAAGCCTAACGTTTTCGTTTGTGAATTTATGTACTTGTTTGTTAATTCTGGTCTTCTTATATAGCTTTGGATATGTTTTATGTGTTATATTATTACTTTCGGTTATTGCTTACGTCTACTGCTGTCCTTATATATATCTTATCTCTTGATGGCTACCTTATAAATATTATTGTTATATTATTAATGCTTTGTCTGTTTGTTTCCTTCGATATGCGTTCGGTCCGTAATATCCTTTCTTCTGCTTCTCCTTGCTATGGCTTTGGTTCCCTCTATGGTTCCGGAAACTTTGTTATATGCGGTTGTTTCTCATATCTGCCTACATCTCTCGTGTTCCTACTGTTGCCTGACGCTATTCTTATGGATAGAGTTTGACTTTTCCTCCGCTTCTAGTATTGCTGGAAAAATATTTATATATATTTATTTATTCTGCCTAACGCTTTTCTAAGATTTGAAATATGCTACGTCTCGATAGCTTATGCGTATGTAAAATTTAACTAATTAGCATATTATTATTATTACTACCTATGCGTATAAATATACTTAGTATAAAAATGTTGTACTACTCGACCGACTATAAGTAAGTACCTCCACAATACCGCCATTGTGATATCTAGTTATCTACTTAATAGTTAAAGGAGTCTAGTAATAAGTTCTACTAATCCTATTTTATTTATATTTACTCCGTTTATGGTATTCCCTGTTTCTATTTTAGTATTTGTTTGATATTACGAATCTTGTTATATATTACGCTTTACGTTTCGTATTAAGGGTAGCCTTTATTTATATGATTAGAGTAGATACCTACCACTTCCTCGTATCTTCCCTTCTCTCATATTAACTGTAAATTCACTAATGCGATTATATTGTGTAATATTCTTTGTATATAGATTTCATTTAATGTTGTAGGCCGCGGTGTATTGTTTTTGATAATACGATTCTAATTGACCTTTTGCATAGTAATGGGTCTTTTCGTAAGGCTATTTCTTTCCTTTACGATTATTTTCTAATTGGCGTTAAGTATACTATCTTCGTGACTGAATGTTCTGAGGATAATATTGTCTTTATGGGCTCTGTTCCTGTATATAGATTTGAAGAAGTGTGGGATATATATGATGAAATATTGGAATTCTATTTTGAAGCTTATGGTGTGATGGAGTATAGAATGGTTTCACTTTTGTTGGCTGCTCTACGATTACTCCTATGGGAATTTTTTTCTCTGCGGCTTTGATTATAGTTTCCTGTATATTATGAGTAGACCCTATAATGATGCTGCTGACGGTATTTCCGGCTTGCCGGTGAAAACAAATGACCCTATGTTATCGTTGATTCGTGTATCTGTTTATTTTCGTTTCTTAGTTGATCGATATGTACCTATTAATTCTATGTAAATTAGTTGCGAATTAAGAATGAATATAGAATTAAGTAATATATTTTTATATGTTCTGTATTGCTGGCCTCCGTCGAATGATGTGTCGATATTTGAGCATTTTTTTATCGAATGAATGAAATCTATATTTTTATTATTATTATTATTATTATGTTTACAATAGCAGGCGGTAAAACCGATGAAGCTATTGTTACTTTTTCAAATTTATAAAAGTTAATGAGAGTATTCTAATTCACACACTGTAATGAGTCATTCGTTCTGAGTTTTCCTTTAGTTCCCTGTCAACTCTATTTTTAAAGACATTTGTATTAGGTGCGGACACTGTTTCTTGTTTGAGTGAATTCCAGGAATGTACTATCCGATTTACTAAGAAGTTTTTTCTGGGAAGTTTTGAAGATCTCTCCTTTTCTAGTTTTTTTGAATGACCTCGGAGATGAATATTTTGACTAAGATGAAACATGTTTGTCACATTACACTGGTAGTAACCACTAGTTATTTTAAAGGTCTCAATTAAGTCGCCCCTATGCCTTCTCTCTTTGAGAGATGTTAGAATTTAATCCAATACATCTTTCCGGATATGGCAAATGTTTTCTAAACTGGGAATTCTTGTCACTCTACGCTGGATTTTCTCAAAGAAGTCTCAGATATCCTTACATAATATGGATTCCACACAGTAAATGCATATATTCTATTTTTGGTCTTATGAAGCTTTTGTAAAGAGTGGAATATCATTTCGGTGGAGTGGGTCTCTGAAGGCATGTATATTAAGTATACAAAAGAACTGGCTTTTTTAGTAATTTTTGTTACATGTTTCTCCATTTCAAGTCAGACGTTATTAGCACTCCCAGGTCGATCTTTCATTTACTGACGCTAAAGTGGAGTTATTGAGAATATATTCCTCCTCTGGCATTATTTGGGCGATCCTCAGCACTGTACATTATCGAAGCGTTTAATTTCATACCCCACGTTTTTGACCACTCTTTCTATTCTCTGCAGATCCATCTGGAGTGATATGCACTTGTCAAGGGATTCGCATATATTTTGCAATCATCTGCAAACAGTTTAATGGTTGACTGTATCAGTTCGACCAAATCAAAAAGATAGGCCGTGAATAGTACTGGTCCCATGACCGATCCCTGCACGACGCCGCTGCTCACCCTGTGGGGACTAGACAGTTCTCCATTGACCCTCACTTGGTAAAACCTATTCTCTAGCAATTCTTTAATCAAAGCAATTAACTTTCCTCTTACTCCGTAATGCTCTAGTTTCGCTACCAGTAGGTTATGAGGGACTTTGTCGAATGCTTTTTCATAGTCAAGTTAGATGATATCTGTTGGTAGGGCATTATCGTGACTATATGTCCAGTCATTTAGACATTCAAAATGATTGGTTGTTGTTGAGCGTTTGGGTAGGAATCCATGTTGTGCAGATGGTATGAGATTATTTTCCAGAAAGAATGCTATTAGTTCCCAAACTATAATCTTCTCCGTGCATTTCAGAGGGCTGCAAGTGAGACTAATAGGACGGAAGTTCTCGGGTCGTTGTCGATCTCCTTTTTTAAACAGCGGCGTCACAATTGAATATTTCCATTGGTCTGGAATTCTTGTTTGGTCCATACATTCCTGAGTCAGGTTTATTAATGTGGGGTTCTAGAGTTATTATTCCTCTTAATTTTCGAAATCAACTGTTGAATGAATTACACGGTACCCTCTTCGGTATAGTGATGATGAATTCTATGGCTAGGTAATCTTTTTGGTGGCCTTGTATGGATACGGATATAGTAAGTTTTACTACGCGATGCGATGTTTGTTTATGTTTATCATATATTCCTCTGAAGTCTGAATTATGTAAATATGTGAGGGCTGTAGATGTTTCTCTGTTTTCTTGTGGATTTTTTGGGACCTATTGTGGGTAAGTTGTATTTAGTCGTTAAGTGTAGATGCTTTTTCGATATGGCCTGAAATTTTTAAAATGTTGCAAATTGGAATGTTACCTGTATGTACGGCTCGTTTTGCTATTAGAAATAGAACGATGTAAAGTAATTTATAAAATAGAATATGAAGGATATAAACTCCACTTCTGGTTAACAAGAAATAGTGACATTCCTCGATACGGAACCAGAATAAATCATAATCTCCACTTACGACAAGCAAGGACTGAGATAGGCCAAAAGGAATCCCATATGGAAATGCTCTGAAACATTTAATAGATTACCTCTAGAAATACAGAATAGCAGCTCATTTCCTATGTTTGTGTAGTCGATAAAAATATTTTTTTGTTCGGCAGACTTATATTGAATATTACCTTCTATGAGCGATTGAACTCCTGCTACCGCATTACGCTGATTTGGAGTAAACTTATCTAAATCACGAATTATAGTTTTGAGTTTAATATTTTATATATTAATTTATTTTTGATTTACTGTATGTTTAGGTAAATAAATAAAATAATAAATATTATCTTAGGTTTGCTTTATAACTCGAAAATTGTATATATGTAACGACTATTAACTACCCCTCTGCATTCTACGGTAACATATCTATATGATTGTTATATTACCTGTTGACGGCTTCTTCTGTTTCTAGATATAGTGGCTCTGTGTTGCGCAATCTGCTACCCTCTTTCTTCTATGATATCCCAGTTTCCATTCTTAGGTACCCCATATGGGACATCCTGTACTGCTGCCTCTATTTCTCCTTTCTTGATAATTCCGTTCTGCCTACTGTTGTTCGTGGTCATTTCTATATTCTTCCTGTTGTGTTTTCTATGTACAATCGACAATCCTGTGAATGAAACTTGAATTAATGAATACTATTTATGCTTTTCGGTGGTTATTAGTTATTGGTAATCGTATTGAGAGTTGTGTTCCTTGTCGTAGTATTTTTCCTTGTTAACTTTTAGCAATCCCTATATTATTATATTTCTGTTATTACAATATGAACTAATAAACTCATAATTTCAGACTATATCCTTATGATTATACTTGACTTCACTGATTGTTTGATTTCGTATGAAGTTTGCCACCGCCTATCCTGCTTGTTCTTTACTTAGTTGGTATAATACCTATATTAACTATATTTCCCTACTGTCTTTAGTTTATTGATTTTACGTAACTGTATTCTTTCTTTTTTATGTCGTCTCCTTTTGTTCTTACCTCCGTCTCTCATTACCTAATTGAATATCTCTTATATTTTCATTACTATTGATTGTTTGGGTTATTGTTATTTCTTCACTGTAATATCTCTGATTTTTCTCTATTTTCTATTGTTACTGCCGTTTTCTACTTGTGTTATTATGGATATGACTATTACTATATAATACGTATATTTTCTCTAGGCGTTTATCAAGGGTAACTATTTCTATAGTTGTATCTTATTAATATTGCTATTCTATGGTTATACTATTACTTTCTACTTAATTATATCTCGTCGGTCTAATTCGTTAACCTGCTTAGTCCTTTTCAGCTTAGTTTACAGGAGAGAGATAATACTGAATGTTTTCATTTCTTTTTCACATATCAAGTTTCTGAAAATCCCTTTAGTTTCTATAATGATTCTAAATATTTTGTAACTTTTAATAGTAGAATACCTTAAACCCAATTCTAACAAATTAAGAAAATAATTATTCGGCAGTTTTGAAGTTTGAATTTGATTGAAGACGTAACTGTTTTTCACATAAATGAGCATTGTAAGGAGATTTCATTGTGGTATTACGTTATGGTTTATAATTTGATTTAATCGATTCTATTTGTTCATATCATAATATTTATTATCAAAATTTTAACCTTATAATCCGTCTTCATATATGGAGCAGTATTATAGACTAGTTTATACTCAATATGTGATTGAACCAATATCTTTTTGAATGATGTAAGGATTCTTTACTAGTTACTCTGTTATATTATAACAACTGCCATGAATTATATTGACAATTAAAGTCACAGTCATATAAGTTAATCCAAGTTAATAATTGAATGCTTAGTAAATTCTAACATTTCTGATAACAAAACTATCACATTTTGTGTACAAAAACTAAACTTCTGAAAAAACAAACTCTGAACCTAAATTGTGCTTCTGAACTCTCTAAATTAAATATCACAAAAAAAATTGTTTACTAAAGTAAGCTACTCTTGAGATAATTCATCATAATATTTATGATAGTCAGATGGAATAGCCTTTTTGGTTTTCTGTTAGTTTTACTCACTTTTCTTTGAGGCCTGTACCTATATGGATATTTTACACATCTTCGGTCCATCTCCATTTATGGTTCCGAAGATGTTGGCGTTGTATTTCTCTCTGTATAATTCCTTTCCCTACTTATATTTGCTTTATGTAATGTCTTATATTCTCTCTTTATTCATTACTGTCCTCTTCTTTATTCCCTTTCTTTGCTTTCCTTCCTCTGTCTGCGTTTACCTGAAACTATAAAGTTCTTATTTACTAACCTTTATTTATCTATGTTTTTCGTTGTGGTTTGCTGATACTGTTCTATTGTTTCACCTACGTCTTTTTATTACGTACTTTCTTTTCTGGTATGTATGAGCTATATATGTTTAACTATTGACTGGTATATTTTCTGTTCTAGTTGGTATTTGGCTCTTTTTCTTTTTTCCGTTACTTGTTAAATGTTAATTTATCCTATTTCTTTTGACTTTCCTGCTCTTATCTACTTAGTACTTTACAGAGAAAGCACTTTACGTGTTTTCTCTCTAGTTACTAAGATATGCCTACCTATATCGGTGTTTTTCTACTTACCTTTTCTTTCGTATCAACTTTCTCCCGATTTTTCCTTGTCCTTTCTGTACTTGTATGGTTCTATATTTTATTCCTATTTACCTCTATTGTTCTTAATCTTTGCTCCTACTTGGGTTTCTTCTATTTGGTTTGGTATTTAATAGTTTGGTTATATTTATATTCTTCGTTGAGGCTACTTGCTGTAATGATTATTGAGACGATTATTAACTCCTTTATAGGTACTTTTTATTTATCTTACCTGTGTATTTACTTGTTGATATGCTCTATTTTTGAATATGCTCTTGTCTGCTTTTCTGGGTACGTAAGTTATGCAAATGGCGCCGGTTATTTACATTTTGTTCTAGGTACTTATGGATTTATCTCCGCCGCCTCCGTTGTGTATTGTATGTTGTTTCTATTTCTTACTTAATTTAAGCTGACCTGGCCGTCTATACTTTCTGGTTTCCTCACTTTCCCTCTGTTTTTCTCTGTATTTCGGAGTCCGAATTTTCTATTTTATTTGTCAATGTCATCGTTTTACGTAAATTGACGTATTTATGGCCGGTGTGGTGGGTAACTGTATGCTGCCGATATTTGTTTTGACGTTATTATTTAGGACAATATCAAATTATATTTTGCATGGAAGTAACGTTATTTTGTCCTCTCTCACTATTTATTAGGCCGAATACGAGGAATGTAACTCTTCTACTCACTTCTATTTCTCTGTTTCTATCTCTCCTATTCCCTTATCCCTTCGTTTTGTATCTTGTATCGCTTAATTTTCGTTCTTTCTCTTGACAGTCTATTATATCCGAATACTCCGATTTTTTTGTTGTTTCTATTTCTTACTTATTTTATGCTATAGAGGCCGTCGATACTTCCTGATTTTGTAAATTTCTGGCTGTTATTCTCGCTATTATCTATTTCTATTGTCAACTTATGACGTAAGTTGACGTATTTATGGCCGGTATGGTAGGTCGCGTCTGCTGCTGAGATTTGTTTTGACGTTTCCCTACTTTACGATGGAATCTGAAAATAATTAGTTTCTTTATTTTGTACTCACTTTTTAATAGGCTGAATTTACCTTTTGATCAAACATCTTGTTCTCTTTTTCTTACTTTCCTGCCATTTTCACTTCGACTTATTATTTCCTTGTTTATCGTGCTTTCTCATAATAGTCTTATGAGGGCTCTTTCTTTTCTTCCCCGACCGATCCCGCTAATCTTCCGATCCGCCTTTCGCGCGCCACCTCTCCGCGGCGGACCGAAGCGTCCGCATCCGATGCACTTCGTGGACGGCTTATCGACAAGGAAGGGCTCTAGAACGCTTCCGATCCGCCTCTCGCGCGCCACCTCTCCGCGGCGGACCCAAGCGTCCGCATCCGATGCACTTCGTGGACGGCTTATCGACATGGAAGGGCTCTAGAACGCTTCCGATCCGCCTCTCGCGCGCCTCCTCTCCGCGGCGGTCCCGAGTGTCCGCTTGGCCGCCTCAAGTCGGTTATCCCCGTGGTAACTTTTCGTTGCGTGAAAAGCTTTTAAAAATTTTCCCTGAAACGCGTCCAATCTCGCCAGTCGCCCCATCCGCCTCGCGAGGACCCCCGCTCGTCTCCCGACCTCGTGCCCGTGCGATATTCTTCGTCGTCAACTTTTAGTCTTCCGCCTTCGCCCTGCTGCTGCTGTTCTCCCGTTCCTTCCTACGTCCGAACCGCCACGGAACTCTTTTCTTTCTTCGACTCTTTTTTTCTATATTCCTACTATTTGAATTTCTTCTACCTTTTACTCTTTCTTGCCTACTTCTTTTTTACTTTCGGCTCTGCTCTACGATTCTTCCTATGATATTTTCTTTCCTATTTCCTACGAATGTTCGGATCCTATATTTATTTTCTTTCCGTATTTCTTCACTTCTTACCGTTGTTTGGATGTCTTCTCTTGTGGCTATTCTGTTCTCTTTTCGGTCTCTCTTATTATGCGATTCTCTATTGAAGTTTTATATAATTGATACTTTACCTGTGATACTATCCTATATACTTTAATTTATTCTTTGTGGTTACCTCTATTTTATTGTTATTCTGACTATGTTGAACGGATTTACGAATATATTTGTGTTCCTATTGTTGAGGCTAGTACGTTCATTATTTACTTTGTATATATAGCTAGTAGTTTTGTGCGTATCCTACTTTATGTTAACGTCTATTCTAACTACTAAATTGTGACGTAGGGACGTGCTCTTTTTATATCTACACTCTTTATATCGTTGAGTACTTTTATTCTGTTATTTCTTTTATCTGTACTTCGGCTTTCGGATATTCCTGAAGCTTTATTTTACCTGTCTATTGATCCTGTTATGGATTCTGACTTGTTCGTAACGCTGCTACTCTACGACTTATAATCTTCCTATACTATTATAACTGTATTGCTCCTGCCGCTTAATTGTGAGAATTAGAATTGAGCTAATTACTTCTATATATTAGTGATACTTTATATATTATATTGTTCCTCTCTTATCCCTGCTTAATAAGTATTTTAGGAATATGTTATACGAATTATTGGCTGAAGTATGTTTATTATAGTTTATATATATCTTACTTTATAACTTTACTATTATTGATATTTATCATATTGTGCTTACTGTATGTTAACCTTTATTGGTATAACTTTAACTTTACATATTATGACTGTATAATGATGATTTTGTCATTTATATCTACTTGGCCTTCTACTGTATCGGTTATTTCTTAAATATGGTCCTACGGCCAGATCTACTTTTATGAAATCCTAAGCTACCTTTACTATGAGCTATACCTATATCTCTATGTTTTTATGACCTGTAGCTGCCCTTATACTTATCGTTTATATTTCTTCGTTACACTCTAGTACTGTCCCTGTTTTCCTTGAAGTGTCCTGTATATTATTATTGATTATCACTTTTGTACAACTAGTTCCACCTCTATGCCCCATCTTATATTTAATCATTACTACTGGTCTAATGAATCTTCTCTTTCGTCTTTTCTTTATGTCCTATTTTATTTATAATATGCTGACTACTTGGCCTGATTAATTCTGGAGTAAAACTTAGTACGATTATACTATTCTCTATCTCTAATTACGTAGCTAGTCTATACCATAATAATACTAATAATATTATTAATAGTCTTTATTGCTCCTAACAATTACATTTCTTATTAGTACAATCGGTGGAAGTTCGGCTATAGCTGTTCTACCACTACCACCTAATCGAAACGATCACTGTATACGATCAATCTGAAAATTCAGACTTTCTTCTTTAAGGTACCTCTAGAATGTAATGATATTAATATAAAGTTATTAAAATGATCCTGATTATCATTTAGTATCTTCTCCGCCCTATAGGTGAGAGCCCTTTAGATCTTGGATGACCTACTAATTCTACGTACATTCACACGATAACATAGTTCTCTCTTAACCAGGTGTTCATTCATGTATGAGAGACTCTCTGAACTCTATATTTTATGTATAACAGCTGCAAATTGACATTGATAACCTGACTCATTTTTCGTGATTATTATAATGTGGAGTAACGTATTCTTTTCGTTTTATGTTGAATGAGTATCTACGGCGACAATTTTGCATTTTTTGTATCAAACTTCTTGCGTAAGTTGTAGCTAATGAGTAGGAAACTCATCTACCGTAACCAAAGGATGACGTGATTAAACTTGTAACTAAATTCCTCTTAATATGACTAAACAAGTACTGCTTATAACTATAGATTGATTCCTGTTTTACATATGCTAATATAAGTATGCTACAAATATGGCTTTCATATTAGAGCTCATTATCTATAACTACTCCCTGACTTTTAGCGGCATCCCTACAATATATCGCTGTTCCATTTATACTAATATCACTGGTTTTTAAATTTATTACTTTTATGCGTGTATTTCTAGTTCTTATACGTATCTCTTCTGTTTTTGATGGATTTAATTTCTAACCTTTTCTTTGGGACCTGAGTACTATAGAGTACTATATATTTATATGTACGATCTTATCTCCACTTAATACTATTAATTGGGTGCGGAAATATCTAACCGTATGTTATCATTTCGTTCATTCTTGTTAGATACTTTCTAATTTTCTTCGACCTTTACCGTACTAATACATTTTCTATTTCGCCTATCTTTCGCGTGATTTGTATAAATGAAATTGATCTCATATATTCTACAACTTTAATGGACGTTTCTTATTACCTATGTAGTACCCTACTTCTGAAAGCTTGTATTTATATTTTACGTTCTTTGTGAATTACTCTCTGACTACCTTAATCTATGAATCTATCTAGTCTTATCGTTGCTACGATACAATTTTACAGCCTAGGGAGGATCGTATATAGCTACCTTGAAATCATTGCAAACTGTTAATTATGTACTAAACGTTATATACGCGATTAACATATCGCACCCTCAATAATATAAGGGCTCAGGTCTATATTTTTGTAAAGTGTGATTTTAAATGATACGGGCACAAGATGGAATCATCTACCGGTTAGCGCTGACAGAGCGAGAAAAAGGTCAATCATGACTCGGTAACTGTATTTGTGCCTCTCTCACACTGTCCCCTCGCGTCTACCGTTCTTACTAGAACTTCTTACAGCTACAAGGTCGCAATCAGTAACGTGCCCATACTTGTCGAAGGCGGATCGTTAAAGCTTTGTGCAATTAGTATTTGTGCCCTTCTATGAGAAAAAATCGGGAGAATTCTGTTCTGAACATTTTGTGTTATATGGAATAATTTGTAGTTGTAGCGTTATATTATACAAAATGTTGTGAATTTTTGGGTGTAATTAATAATAGGTCTCTATATTGCTGAGAACAAACGATGTTTTAAGGAATTATATCTTATTGGTTCGTTATAGTTTTTAAATTGTTTTATGTTAAATCTGTTAGGCCCTTACTCACATGAAATATCCAAAAAAAAATTTGAAATTCATTCAAATTCCATTTTATTTTCATGGCTCTTTATAGTGTAGTTATCGGTAAACAAATCAGCAGAATTTCACATTTATAACACAAATAATAAGCATTTTATACGAAAAATAAGCTGAAATGTAGGCAACCAGAATCTTTAAACGCGATTTCCCACAAAACTACTTTTTCGTATTATGCCATTGTATCACTAAGGGTGCGATATATACTTCAAACTTCTCTTTGGTTTATGGCTATTTTCCGTTTTGTCTGCTTGCATTTTTATGTACTGGTGGGTTAGATCGGGGTTCCTCTTTGTTCTCTCGCTTATTACACGTAGTAGAGCCGATAATGATGTAGCTATACCTAAGGGTCTTACAGTTTTTAGGCCCCTGTTCTCTTCTTGCCTTTGCGGCTGGGTTCTATTTCGTGTTGCTCCTCCCCGTAAGGATCGTATCTACTATATTACAATTCGGCTAATGTTGCTTTCGGCTTGTTTTCTTTATTCCTATGCCTTTCGAATGTTTGTTTTATGTCCTTTTGGTGGCAGGTGACTGGTAGCTCGCTGTTTCTCTTTGTTTTGTGCTGGGACCTCCTACCCTATAAACTGCATTTTCTCTTCTTATGGTATAATCCTGTATTAGACCCTTACTGCCGTACGTGTCATGTCTAGGTATCTGAAACAAAATTTGTTGTTAGATTGATATAGTTATCTTCTTGTAATTTATGTGAACGTTGCTACGGTATTTATTTTTGACTTACATATGTAAGTAGTTGCCTCTATTTGCCGCTGACTTTAATTGTATATTTGTTGAAGACTATCTTTTTCGTTTGTGTATTTATGTACTTGTTTGTTAATTATGGTCATGTTATAAGGCTTTCGATAAGTTTTATGTGTGTTTTTATGTGTTTTATTATTACTTTCGGTTATTGCTAACGTCTACTGCTGTCCTTATATCAAACTTATCTCTTGATAGCTAACTTATAATTATTATTGTTATATTATTACGGCTTTGTCTGTTAATTTCCTTCGATATGCATTCGGTCCGTAATATCCTTACTTCTGCTTCTCCTTGCTATGGCTTTGGTTCCCTCTATAGTTCCGGAAACTTTGTTATATGCGGTTGTTTCTCACATCTGCCTGTATATCTCGAGTTCCTACTGCTGCCTGCCACTATTCTTATGGATAGAGTTTGACTTTTCCACCGCTTCTTGTATTGCTGGAAGAATATTTATATATATTTATTTATTCTGCCTAACTCTTTTCTATGTTTTGAAATAGGCTACGTCTCAATCGCTTATGAGTATGTATAATTTAACAAATTATCGTATTCTTACTGCCTATAGGTATAAATATACTTAATATAAGCGGGTTGTACTACGCGACGGACAATAATATGAAAGTACCTCCGCGATACCGACAATGAGATATCTAGTTTACTACTTATATGTTTACGGATTCTAGTAATATGATCTAGTATTCCTATTTTCTTTATATTTACTCTGTTTAAGCTATACCCTGTTTCTATTTTAGTATTTGTTCTAATTGGCGATAAGTATACTATCTTCGTGACTGAAAGTTCTGAAGATAATATTGTCATTACGGGCTCGGTTCCTGTATATAGATTTCAAGAAGACTGGGATATATATGAAGATTCTATTTTGAAGATTAAGGTGTGATGGAGTAGAGAAAGGTTTCACTTTTGTTGGCTGCTCTTCGTTTACTCCTATGGGCTTTTTTTCTCTGCGGCTTTGATTATGTTTTCATGTATATTATGGGTAGAACGTATAATGATGCTGCTGTCGGTATTTCCAGCTTGCCGGTGAAAACGAATGCCCCTATGTTATCGTTGTTTCCTGTATCTGTTTATTTTCGTTTCTTAGTTGATCAATATGTACCTATATGTTCTATGTAAATTAGATGCGAA
Source organism: Cynegetis impunctata (assembly GCA_030704885.1). Lineage (NCBI taxonomy): Eukaryota > Metazoa > Arthropoda > Insecta > Coleoptera > Coccinellidae > Cynegetis > Cynegetis impunctata. Next base: position 37,126 of record JARQZK010003779.1, read on the forward strand.
TTAAGTAAGGATATGGAATTAAGTAATATATTTTTATATGTTCTGAATTGCTGGCCTCCTTCGAATGATGTGTCGATATTTGAGCCTTTTTTTTATCGAATGAATATCTATTTTGGGTCAGGTTTATTAGTGTGGGGTTCTAGAGTTATTATTCCTCTTAATTTTCGAAATCGACTGTTGAATGAATTACTCGGTACCCTCTTCGGTATAGTGATGTTGATTTCTATGGCTAGGTAATCTTTTTGGTGGCCTTGTATGGATACGGATATAGAAAGTTTTACTACACGATGCGTTGTTTGTTTATGTTTATCCTATATTCCTCTGTAGTATGAATTTAGTAAATATGTGAGGGATGTAGATGTGTTTGACTGTTTTCTTGTGGATTTTTTGGGCTCTATTGTGGGAAAGTTGTATTTAGTCATTAGGTGTGGATGCTTTTTCGATATGGCCTGAAATTTTTTAAATGTTGCTAATTGAAATGTTACCTGTATGTACGGCTCGTTTTGCTATTAGAATTAGAACGATGTGATGTCATTTCTTAATTAGAATATGAAGGATATAAACTCTACTTCGGGTTATCAAGATATTGTGAACTCCTTCGATACGGAACCAGAATAAAACATAATCTCCTCTTACGACTAGCAAGGACTGTGATAGGCGACGGGATTCCCGTAAGGAAATGCTCTGAAACATTTTATAGTTTACCTCTAGAAATACTGACTAGCAGCTCATTTCCTATGTTTGTGTAGTCAATAAATAATTTTTTTTGTTCGGCACACTTATATTCTATATTACCTTCTATGAGCGATTGAACTCCTGCAACAGCGTTACGCTGTTTTGGAGTAAACTTACCTAAATCATGAATTATAGTTTTTAGTTTAATATTTTATATATGAATTTATTTTTGATTTACTGCATGTTTAGGTAATTAAATAAATTATTACATATTATCTTAGGTTTGCTTTATAACTCGAAAATTGTATATATGTAACGACTATTAACTACTCCTCTACTTTATGTGCTAACTAATCTATATGAATGTTATATTACCTGTTGACGGCTTCTTCTGTTTCTACATATAGTGGTTCTGTGTTGCGCAATCCGCTACCCTCTTTCTTCTATGATATCCGAGTTACCTTTCTTAGCTACCCCATATGGGACATCCTGTTCTGCTGCCTCTAATTCTCCTTTCTTGATACTTCCGTTCCGCCAGCTGTTGTTCGTGGTCATTTCTATATTCTACCTGTTGTGTTTTCTACGTGAAATCGACGATCCTGTGAATGAAACTTGAGTTATTGAATAGTATTTATGGTTTTGGGTACTTATTAGTTATTAAAAATCATATTGACCGTTGTGTTCTTTCTTTTTGTTAGCTTTTATTAGTATATATCTTCCCTACGTTTATTGAGGACGCTCCCTAGTCGTAGTATTTTTCTTTGTTACCCTTTCTCACAATCCCTATAATATTATCCTTCTGCTATCGTCATAAGACCTAATGAACTCTTATTTTTGATCTATATCCTTGTGATTATACTTGCCTTGCCTCATTGTTTGATATATGACTTTTTACAATGCCTAACCGGTTTGTTCTTTATTTAGTTACTATGATACCTATATTATCTATATTTCCCTACTGTCTTTATATTACTGATTTTACGTAACGGTATTCTTTGGTTTTAATCTCATTTTTATATCGTTGCCTTTTGTTCTTACCTCCGTCGCTCTTTACCTAATTGAATTTCTCTTCTATTTTCATTACTATTAATTGTTACAGATATTGTTATGTCTTCTCTGAAATTTAACGGATTTTTCTCTATTTTCTAGTGTTACTAGCCTTTTCTATATGTGTTATTTAGGATATATGACTTTTACTATGTAATACTAACGTTATCACTTTATGCGTTTATAAAGAGTGACTAAATAATTAGTTTTATCTTATTAATATTGCTATTCTATGAATATTATATTACTTTCTATTCACTTGTAACTGTTAATTATACTCACTTTTCTTTGAAGCCTGTATATGGATATTTTACAGATGTTCGGTCCATCTCCATTTATGGTTCCGAAGATGTTGCCGATGTATTTCTCTCTGTATACTTCCTTTCCCTACTTATTTTTGCTTTATGTACTGTCTTATATTCTCTCTTTATTCATTACTGTCCTCTACTTTATTCCCTTTCTTTGCTTTCCTTCCTCTGTCTGCGTTTACCTGAAACTATAAAGTTCTTATTTACTAACCTTTATTTATCTATGTTTTTCGTTGTGGTTTGTAATTACTGCTATATTGTGTCACCTACTTCTTTTTATTACTTACTTTCTTTTCGGGTCTGTATGCGCTATATGGCTTAACTATTGACTGGCATATTTTCTGTTCTAGTTAGTATTTGGCACTTCTTCTTTTTTCCTTTACTTGTTAAACGTTAATTTAATCTACATCTTTTGACTATCCTGCTCTTATCTACTTAATACTCATACTTTTCTTGTCAATTCTCTCTAGTTACTACAATGTGCCCTACCTATATCGGTGTTTTTCTACTTACCTTTTCTTTCGTATTAACTTTCTCCCGCTTTTTCCTTGTCCTATCTGCACTTGTATGGTTCTATATTTCCTTCCAATTTACCTCTATTGATCTTAATCTTTGCTCCTACTTGGGTTTCTTCTATTTGGTTTGTTATTTAATAGTTTGGTTATATTTATATTCTTCGTAGGGGCTACTTGCTGTAATCTTTATTGAGACAATTATTAACTCCTTTATGGGTACTTTTTCGTTATCTTACCTGTATATTTTCTTGTTGATTTGCTCTATTTATGCCTATTCTGTTGTCTTCTTTTCTGGGTACGTCTGTTATGCTAATGGCGCCGGTTATTTACATTTTGTTTTAGGTACTTATGGGTTTATGTCCGTCGGCTCCGATTTTTGTGTAGTTTCTGTTTCTTACTTATTTTTGGTTGTACGGGCCGACAATACTTTCTGTTTTACTCTCTTTCTCTCTGTTTTTCTCCGTAATTCGAATTTTCTATTTCCTTTGTCACTGTCAACATTTTACGTAAGTTGACGTATTTATGGCCGGTGTGGTGGGTCACTGTATGTCGCTAATATTTGTTTTGACGTTATTATTTAGGACGATAACTAATTATATTTTGTTTGGAAGTAACGTTATTTTGTACTCTCTCTCTATTTATTAGGCCGAATACGGGGAATGTAACTCTAACTATTTAGTGTTGTCCAAAAACTCCCAATTTTGATCAAATTTCGGATTCTTACTTACTTTGGCCTGAAAAAGCCGAATATGAACTCAGATTTTGTCGCTTCTTCAAATTTTTTTTTGAAAATATTAAGCTAACCTGACTTATTCTAACCTCACTAACCTAACCTCCGAGTTCAAGAAAGTATCGAATTCATGGGTTAGATGAATTTTAAAATGATAAGAATTGTCTTTTTCAATATAAAATATATCTATTTCATGAATTTGGTACTTTCTTGAACTCGGAGGTTAGGTTAGTGATGTTAGAATGAGTCAGTTTAGCTTAATATTTTCAAAAAAAAATGTGAAGAAGCGACCAAATCTGAGTTCATATTCGGCTTTTTCAGGCCTAAATAAGTAAGAATCCGAAATTTGATCAAAATTGAGAGTTTTTGGACAACACTAAATAATTACCATATATTATCGAAATAACGTTATTTTGTACTCTCTCACTATTTACTAGGCCGAATACGAGGAATGTAACTATTCTACTCACTTGTAATTATCTGTTTCTAACTCTTCTACCCCTTTATCACTTCGTCTTGTATCCCTTATTTATTGTTGTTTCTCTTGACGGTCTAATATATCCGAATACTCCGATTTGTATGATGTTTCTATTTCTTACTTATTTTATGCTATACGGGCCGTAGATACTTCCTGATTTTGCAAATTTCAGGAAAAGGAAACACACGTGTTTCATTCCTCCCTGAAGTATGTGTCAGGGAGGCGGGCAGCTTGAGTTTGGGATTAACTCCTTCAGCCAGATCAGAGGATACACTTGTATGTACAAGTGCATTAATGATAGGTGAGACGGGATATTTATGGAACATAGGAAGTGTGGGTAGGGTTCAGAGGATTAATACTGGCCCAGCATTTGCCTTATAAGTTTGCAAGCAGTGACTTACATTACCATGAGGAAACCTCTGAGAAAAACTCTTGGCAGACCAGTCGGCCCCGGGGTTTGAACCCGAGACCTCCCAAATACTAGCCAGCGTACCTAACATACTCGACTAACTAGCTTGGTGCAAATTTCAGGCAGTTATACTCGCTATTATCTATTTCAATTGTCAACATATGACGTAAGTTGACGTATTTATGGCCGGTATGGTAGGTCGCGTATGCTGCTGAGATCTGTTTTGACGTTTCCCTACTTTGCGATGGGATCTGGAAATAATTAGTTTCTTTATTATACTCTGGCGCGCCACCTCTCCGCTGCGGACCCAAGTGTCCGCATCCGATGCACTTCGTGGACAGCTTATCGGCAAGGAGGGCCTCTAGCGCGTCCGATCCGCCTCTCGCGCGCCACCTCTCCGCGGCGGACCCAAGCGTCCGCATCCGATGCACTTCGTGGACGGCTTATCGGCATGGAAGGCCTCTAGCGCGTTCGATTCGCCTCTCGCGCGCCTCTCCTCCGCGGCGGGCCTAAGTGTCCGCGTCCGATGCGCTTCGGGGCGGAAGGCCTCTTCCTTCTCTTCCGAAGAGTCTGTAACTTTTCTGGCTTTTCGGGGCGAAAGGCCTCTAAAAACCTCCGAGACGCGTCCGATCTCGCTAGTCGCCAGATCCGCCTCGAGCGCGGACCCCCGCTCGACTCCCGACCTCGTGCCCGTGTCTTCCGCCTTCGCCCTGCTGTTCTCCGTTTCGTTCCTACGTCCGCACCGCGGAACTCTTTTGTTTCTTCCGCTCATTTTTTCTATATTCCTGCTCTTTATGTTTCTTCTACCTTTTACCCTTTACTTTCTTCCCTACTTCTTTTTTACTTTCGCCGAATCTTATTTCTATTGCTCTGCTCTACGATTCTTCCTATGATATTTTCTTTCCTACGACTGTCTACGTCTTATAATTCTTTTCTTCCCTTCGTTCTTACGGGATTCTTACTAAAGTTTGGATGTCTTCTCTTATCGCCTCCTGTTTTCCTCTACGTATTTTCTTCGAACCTTTTTAAGATGTAATATATTTTTTATTTCTCTCGTAGTTCTGTGTAGCCGATATGGATTTTTTAATGATAATGATTTGCTCTATTATATTACCTATGTTGAACGGCTTTTCGAATATATTTGTGTTCCTATGGTTATAGCTACTACCTTCGGTAATTACTTTGTATAATAGGTAATGCTTTTGTGCGTATCCTACCTCATTTTGTATTCTTTTATATCCTATTGTAACGGCTTTGTGAATGTGACTTTATATCTTCGGATGCCTACGCGGTACCTATATAAGTGTTCTAATTCTTTTATATTTTTTTGGATCTGCTCTTGTGCGTTGAGGACTTCCTGGGGGTTTACCTTATTGCTGTCTAATGTTCCGCCTATTGAGTCTGACTTGTTCGTACTATTGTGAGGGTTGGCTATTTACTTCTATATATTATTGATATTTTAACGATGTATTTATTCTAATTATATTGTCCCTGCCTTAACGCTGCACCTTATTTATGTATTTTTCGATTATATTATACGATTTATTGTCTGAAGTTATGTTTGTTTATTATTTATTTTATTTATTTTTATTTATTTATTCTTACACAACTTATACTGTTATTATTATTACCAACACAACTTCAGGCAATTAATTATAAGTAAATACAAGAAGCAATCCATGAAAAAATTATATAATACTATAATATAAGGTCAGGAACAACAAAGTAATGAAAACGTTTAAGTTCACGCACCTAAGTGACTGAACACTTGTGTTGTGCAATTCCAAAAACACTTTACAACGATGTGAACATTTTTCAGACATGTTTGAGCAAAAAATCTCAGCAATTTATCATCTTTACTTATTCTAAAATTTTAATAAAATCTATGTAATTTCGAAACATAAATTTTTTTGATTCAACTGAAAAACTTTTTAGTCCAGTCATAAGCCTAATCTGTATTGGCAAGAGATTGCATGCTTTGGGCAAGGTGTGAATGAAAAATCGATGGCAAATTCCTTTCTTGAATCTTTGGGTCGATAGAAACCCACCAGTACACCCACGGGTTTGATATACCAAAGAACTACAATTCCGGAAAAGTTTGTTTTTGAAGGCATGTACCCATAAACTATGAAAGTATAGTGTCCGGATATTGCACACATCTTCAGTATAAAGTAGGCTGGTGTGATATCTCCTTTGTTTCTTGAATATAATTTTTAGTATAAAGTTTTGAGTAGTAATTAGTTTCTTTAATGAGTTTCTGTACATACCCCCCCATACAAAGATGCCATATCGAAGAAGTGATTCGGCTAGAGACTTGTAAATCAGTAAAAGTAACTTTTGTGAGAGAATTTCTCTTAGCTGATTATAGATTATATATCTTACCTTATAACTTAACTATTTGTGTTATTTATCATATTGTGCTTACTGTATGGGTAACCTTTATTGGTAAAACTTTAACTTTGAATATTATGACTGTATAATGATGATTTTGTCTTTTATATCTACTTGGCCTTCTACTGTATCGGTTATTTCTTAAATATGGGCCTACGGCTAGATGTTCGTTTATTATATCCTAAGCTACCTTCACTTTGAACTATACCTATGTGCTCTAATGTCTCTATGTTTTTATGCCCTGTAGTAGACCTTGAACTTATCATTTATATTTCTTCGTTAGACCTCTAAGACACTTCTTATATTTAATCATTAATACTGCTATAATACATCTCCTCTTTCGAATTTTCTTCAAGTCCTGTTTTGTTTATAATATGCTGACAACATGGCCTGAATAATTCTGAAGTATAACTTAGTACGATGGTACTATTCTCTATCACTAATTACGTAGCTAATCTATACCATAATAATACTAATATTAATAATAGTCTTTATTGCTCCTAACACTTACATTTCATATTAGTACAAACGGCGGAAGTTCGGCTATAGCTGTTCTACCTCTACCCCCTAATCGAACCGATCGCTGTATACGATCGCTCTGAAAATTCATACTTTCTTCTTTAATGTTCCTCTAGAATGTAATGATATTAACATAAGGTTATTAAAATGATCCTAATTATCGTTTACCATCTTCTCTGCCCTATATGAGAGAGCCCTTTCTAACTTGAATGAACTATGGTATGGTATATCGTAACTACTACTACTATTACGTACGTTCTCTCGATGTCATACTTCTCTGTTACCCCGACGTTCATTCATGTGTGAGGGACTCTCTGAACTCTATATTTTATGTATAACAGCTGCAAATTGACATTGAAACACTGACTCATATTTCGTGATTATTATTATGTGGAGTAACGTGTTCTTTTCGTTTTAGTATCAAATTTCTAGCGTAAGTTGTGGCAAATGAGTAGTAAACGCAACTACCGTAACCCTGGGAAGACTTTATTAATCTTGTAACTATATTCCTCTTAATATGCCTAGACAAGTACCTACTGCTTAAGACTATTGGTTGTTTTGGGTTTTACTTATGCTAATTTAAGTAAATTACAAATATGCCTTTCTATTTTAAGCTATTTATCTATATCTACTCCCTAACTTTTAACAGCTTTGTCCTTAAATTATATCTCCGTTTCCTTTACTTTAATATCGCAAGTTTTCAAAGTTATTGCTTATAATCGTGTATTTCTAGTTCCTATATAATAATATATCTCTTTTGTTTTTGATGGATTTAATTTCTACCCTTTTCTTTGGGACGTGACTACTGTAGAGTACTTTTTTTATATGTACCATCTTCTCTCTACTTAATGCTATTATTTCGAGTGCGGACATATCTAACTTTATGTTATCATTTCGTTCTATCTTGTTAGATACCTTCTAATTTTCTTTAACCTTTACCGTGGTACTTCCTTTTCTATTTCGCCGGTGATTAACACCTGACCTATCTTTCGCGTACTTTGTATAACTGAAATTGTTCTTATATATTCTACCACTACGATGGACATTTCTTATTAACTATGTAATACCCTACGTCGAAATGCTAGTATATATCGATACCTTGAAGCTCAAATGTGCTATGTCCGTTTCTTACTGTTTTAGGAAAACTCAAACTTAAGTTTTTATGGATGCGTACTCTGAAAAGGTAGCTCTATATATTTTGATATTCTGAATATCGAATTTATATAGAGCTACCTTTTCAGAGTTATGCATCCGTAAACTTATGTTTGAGTTTTCCTAAAACCGTATGATATGGACTTAGCACATTTGTGCTTCAAGGTATCGATATATTTTACCATCTATGAGATTTACTCTGTGCCTATCTTACTCTATCTATCTATCTAGTCTAGTCTAGTCGTTGCTACGCTACCATATTACGTGTTGAGGAGGTGCCTATTACTCTACCTTGATATCTTTCAATTTCAATTCAATTCGATTTATTCAAACGAAACAATTTTTAAATTACATTGAAACGGGTTTACAATTTTCATATTTTAAATACATCCGAGTAGCCACAAAACACCTAGGTGAAAGCACCGGTATGTGCATAATGATCTAATTATTGTAAATCATAAAACCTATTTAATATAATTATGACACTTAAGTATTCTCTGCCTTGCTGTTTATTGAATTGATTTTTTCTGTTTTTTTTATCACGGAAACTACACGTATCCTAACAATACTACCCTAAAATAAACAAGTAAATAAATCCGTATTTGAAAACAGGTAGTCTTTAAATAAATTAATGAAGCGACTTATATTTTTTTATATTTCTTATATGAAACGGAATTACTTTACTTTACGATCTGTTAATTATGTCATAAACTTTATTCTCTATAGATATATATTATACCCCTATTGACATATATACCTCTTACTACTCTTTGCTATATGGCAATTTTACATTTTGTATGGTTGCCTTTTATCGATCCTCTCGATAATGAACTTATCTATTTTATTACGATTCGGCATATTTTGCTACCGCTTAATTTTTCATATCCCTAGGCTTTTTGTAGCCTTGTTTTCTCTCCTTCTGGCGGTAGGTGACGGGTGGCTCGCTGTTTCTCTTTGTTTTGTGCTGGGACCCCCAACCCTGTAAACTACATTTTCTCTTCTTTTGCTATCTTACTGTATTAGACACTTACTGCCGTACGTGTCATGTCTAGGTATCTGAAACATAGTTTTTTGTTAGATTGATATAGTTATCTTCTTGTATCTTATGTGAACTTTGCAACGGTATGTATTTTTGATATATATATATATATATATGTATGTTTAGTATGTTTAGTGTTTCCTGTAACCTTCAGTTGGGTTATATTTTATATATATATATATATATATATATATATATATATATATATATATATATATATATATATATATATATTTATATTATATATATATATATATATATATATATATATATATATATATATATATATTCTTATATATATATTATATTATATTTATATATATTATTTATATATTATATATTATGTAGTTATATATATATATTATATATATATATATATATATATATTGTATATTATTATATATATATATATATATATATATATATATATATATTTATATATTTATTATATATTTATATTATTTATCCTACTTCTTGTCTCTTGTCTTTTTAGTTCCGGTCCTATTGGACTTTAGTTCCTTTCTCTATCTGCCTATATCTCTCGAATTCCTACTGTTGCCAGACCCGCTTCTTATAGATAGAGTTTGCCCTTTGAACCGCTTCTAGGATTGCTGGAAAAATATAGTAGTATATATATGCGATCTAGTTATGGAATTATATTTATATTTACGCCGTTTATGGTATAGTTTGTTTCGATTTTAATATGTGTTTGATATTACGATTCTTGTTAAATATTACGCTTTTCATTTAGTATTTAGAGTAACCTTTATTTATATGATGAAAGTAGATACCTAAATCTTCGTCGTGTCTTCGTTTCTCTCCTAATTACTTTCTCTACTGCGATTGAAATGTGTAATATGCTCTGTATATAGCTTTCTTTAGATGTAGTAGGCTGCGGTATTATGGTTTTGATATGACAATTCTAGTTGTCATTTTGCTTATTGGATCTTTTCGCGTAATAATGTCTTGATAGGATCGATTCCGTAATATAGATTTGATGAAGAATGGAATATATTTACGGAAACGTTGGGGCCCTATTTCGATTCTTTTGGTGTGTTGAATTTTAGTGGAACTATTAATGATGCTGCTGACGATGTTTCCTGATTGCCGGTGAAATCGAAAGCCTCTATGTTATCGTTGAATTGTGTATATCTTTATTTTCATTTTTTTGTTGAGCTGAGTGTGCCTATTGATTCTATGTAAATTAGATGCGAATTATGAATGGATAATGAATTAAGTAATATGTTTTTATATGTTCTGAATGGATGGCCTGAATCTAATGATGTGTCGAATTTAGGGCTTTTTTTTGTCGTAAGAATGAAATCTATATTGGAGGAAGTTTATTAATGTGGGGTTCTAGAGTTATTATTCCTCTTAATTTTCGAAATCAACCGTTGAATGAATTACACGGTACCCTCTTCGGTATAGTGAAGTTGGAATCTATGGCAAGGAAAAATTTTTGGTGGCCTTATATGGATAAGGATATACGAGGTTTGACTAGAAATTGCGGTATATCTTTATTTATATATTGAAGTTGTTTATACTATCTTATATTTTTCAAGTGGTACGAAGGAACCGGGTTGTTTAGTCTAGTATTTTACGGAGTATTCCGTTTAATATATCTTAGGTTTGCTTTATAACTCGAAAATGGTATATTTGTAACTATTATTATCTACGCCTCTGCATTCTACGGTATCTAGTCTATATGAATGTTATATTACCTGTTGACGGCTTCTTCTGTTTCTAGATATAGGGGCTCTGTGTTGCGAAATCTGCTACACTCTTTCTTCTATGATATCAGAGTTACCTTTCTTAAGTACCCCATATGGGCTTTCCTGTACTGCTGCCTCTATTTCTCTGTTTTTATCGTTTATATTCTTCCCTCCTTCTTGATACTTCCGTTCTGCCTACTGTTGTTCGTGGTCGTTTATATATTCTTCCTGTTGTGTTTTCTATGTGGAATCGTCAATCCTGTGAATGAAACTTGAATTAATGAATAGTATTTATGCTTTTGGGTACTTATTAGTCATTGAATATCGTATTGAAAGTTGTGTTCTTTCATTTTTGTTAGCTTTTATTAGTATATATCTTCCGTACGTTTAATGTAGTTGCTCCCTAGTCGTAGCATTTTTCCTTGTTATCAATTTCCCTAATCCCTATAATTTTGTATTTCTGCTATAGATATATGAACTAATGAACTCATAATTTTGAACTAAATCCGTATATTTATAGTTGATTTGACCGATTGTTTCGTATCGTATGAATTTTTACCATGCCTAACCTGTTTATTCTTTATTCCGTTACTATAATACCTATTTTATCTATATTCCCCTACTGTCTTTATATTACTGATTTTACATAACATTGCTCTTTCATTTTTATCTCTACTTTATGTCGTTTACTTTTGATCCTACCTCCGTCCCTCTTTACCTACTTCTATCTCTTATATTTTCTTTACTATTAATTGTTAGTGATATTGTTATGTCTTCTCTGATATTTCTCTATTTTCTAGCGTTACTTGCGTTTTCTATATGTGTTATTTAGGATATGTGACTTTTAGTATATAATACGATAATTTTCTCATTGGGCGTTTATCTAGAGTGACTATTTCTCTACTTGATTATTATTAATATTGCTATTCTATGAATATTATATTACTTTCTATTCACTTATAATTGTTAATTATACTCACTTTTCTTTGAAGCCTGCATATGGATATTTTACAGATGTTCGGTCCATCTCCATTTATGGTTCCGTAGATGTTGCCGGTGTATTTCTCTCTCTCTATACTTCCTTTCCCTACTTATGTGTTTGCTTTATGTAATTACTTATATTCTCTCTTTATTTATTACTGTCCTCTACTTTATTCCCTTTCTATGCTTTCCTTCCTCTGTCTGCCTTTACCTGAAACTATAAAGTTCTTATTTAATAACCGTTATATATATATATGTTTTTCGTTGTGGTTTGCTTATACTGCTCTATTGTATCTCCTACCTCTTTTTATTACATACTTTCTTTTCTGGTATGTATGCGCTATATAACTTTATCTATTGACTGGTAAATTCTCTGTTCTAGTTAGTATTTAGCCCTTTTTCTTTTTTCCTATCCTGCTCTTATCTACTTAATACTTATACTTTTCTTGTCTATTCTCTCTAATTACTACAATGTGCCTACCTATATCGGTGTATTTCTACTTACCTTTTCTTTCGTATCGCCTTTCTCCCGATTTTTCCTTGTCCTATCTGTACTTGTATGGTTCTATATTTTATTCCAATTTACCTCTATTGTACTTAATCTTTGCTCCTACTACGGTTTCTTCTATTTGGTTTGGTATTTAATAGTTTGGTTATATTTATATTCTTCGTTGAGGCTACCTGCTGTAATGATTATTGAGACGATTATTAACTCCTTTATGGGTAATATTTCATTATCTTACCTGTATATTTTCTTGTTGATATGCTCTATGTATGACTGTCCTCTTGTTTGCATTTCTGGATACGTAAGTTATGCAAATGGCGCCGGTTGTTTACGTATTGTTTTAGGTACTTATGGAGTTCTGTCCGACGACTCCGATTTTTATAATATTTCTATTTCTTATTTCTTTTAAGCTGGTGTGGCCGACGATACTTTCTGATTTCCTCACTTTCTCCCGGTGTTTCTCCGAAATTCGAAATCTCTACTATTTGTCATTGTCATATGTCGTAAGACGTATTTATGGCCGGTATGGTAGATCGCTGTATGCTGCTGAGATTTGTTTTGACGTTTCCCTACTTTCGACGAATAAATATTAATTTCTTTATTTTGTTCACTATTTTTTTGGCTGATTACGTCGAATTTACCTTTTCACATCTGTGTTCTCTTCTTACTTCTGCCATTTCCTTCGACTTATTATGTCTTATTTATCGTACTTTCTCTACTAGTCTTAGTATCTTTATTAACTCCGTCAATTTTAGATCTCGATTTTATATGATACGATTTTTCTGGACGTTTCTGCCTTTTATCGGCTTCCTCTTTCCTTTTTATATTACTCTTCTACTTGGGTTCGTTATTATCTGATCTTTCTATTTTACTGCTTCTTATTCCTATTCCGTTTCCTTTCTGTACTGCTGGCTGTTATCTCTTGTTACTTATTTCTTGTAATTTTATATTGGAATGTCCTGTAATTTTATTATTATTACTCGTATATAGTTGTCAATTTTCACGTATGTGAATGGCTACGTTGCCATTTTGTCTTTTCCGACGCCTCTTCTGCGGACCCACAAGTGTGCATCCGATGCACTTCGTGGTCGGCTTTAAATTAGAAGAAGTAATCGTCCGATCCGCCTCTCGCGCGCCACCTCTCCGCGGCGGACCGAAGTGTCCGCATCCGATGCACTTCGTGGACAGCTTATCGGCAAGAAAGGACTCTAGAACGCGTCCGATCCGCCTCTCGCGCGCCACCTCTCCGCGGCGGACCCAAGTGTCCGCATCCGATGCACTTCGTGGTCGGCTTATCGGGGCGGAGGGAATCTATAAGCCTCTTCTTTCTCTTCTGCGTCCGATCCGCCTCGAGCGCGCCTCCTCTCCGCGGCGGACCCGAGTGTCCTTTTCGGGGCGGAAGGCCTCTTCCTTCTCTTCCGAAGAGTCCGTTATCCCCGTGGTAACTTTTCTGGCTTTTCAGGGCGAATGGCCTGTAAAGACTTTCGAGACGCGTCCGATCCCGCTAGTCGCCCGATGCGCCTCGCGCGGACCCCCGCTCCTCGACTCCCGACCTCGTGCCCGTGCGTTTATCTTCGTCGTCGCCCTACTTCTTTTCTTCCCTTCTTTCTTGGATTCTTCCTGTCGTTTGGAATTGTCTTCTCTTTTCGAGATGTAATATATTTTTTATATCTCTCGTAGTTCTGTGTGGCCGATATGGATTTTTTAGTTATTATGATTTGCTCTATTATATTACCTATGTTGAACGGCTTTTCGAATATATTTGTGTTCCTATTGTTATAGCTACTACCTTCGGTAATTACTTTGTATAATAGGTAATACTTTTGTGCGTATCCTACCTTATTTTATATTCTATTGTAACGGCTTTGTGAATGAGACTTTATATCTTTGGATGCCTACGCGGTACCTATATAAGTATTCTGATTCTTTTATATTTTTTTGGATCTGCACTTGTGCGTTGAGGACTTCCTAGGGCTTTAAGTTATTGCTGTCTAATGTTCCACCTATGGAGTCTGACTTGTTCGTATCGCTGCTACTCGACTTAGACGTAGAATCTTCTAATAAATTTAAAACCTTTTTGCTCTTGCCGCCTATTTGTGAAGGATGAATATTTACTGGGCTATTTACTTCTATATATTATTGATATTTTAAAGATGTATTTATTCTATTTATATTGTCCTATTGTCTGAGGCTATGTACGTTTATTATAGATTATTTATCTTACTTTATAACTTTACTATTAATGATATTTATCCTATAGTGCTTACTGTAGGGGTTACCTTTATTACTATAGCTTTGACTTTAAATATTGTGAATGAATAATAATTTTGTCTTTTATATCGACTAGGCCTACTGTGTCGGTTACTTCTTATATATGGGCCTACGGCTAGATCTACATTTATGTTATCCTATACTACCTTTACGATGAACTATACCTATGTGCACTAATATCTCTATGTTTTTATGACCTGTAGCTGACCTTATACTTATCACTTATATTTCATCGTTACGGTCTTATACTGTCCCTGTTTTCCTTGGAGTATCTGGTATGTTAATTTTGATTATCTCCTTTGTCCTACTAGTTCCTCCTCTACGACGCGTCTTATATTTAATCATTACCACTGGTATAATACTTCTTCTCTTTCGAATTTTCTTCATGTCCTGTTTTATTTATAATATGCTGTCTACGTGGACTGAATACTTCTGAGGTAAAGCTTGGTACGATTGTACTATTCTCTATCACTACTTACGTAGCTAGTCTATACGATAATAAAACTAAGTATATTAATAATCTTTATTGAACCTACGATTTACATAACTTATTACTACTAGCGGTGGAAGTTAAACTATAGCTGTTCTACCTCTACCTACTAATCGAAACGATCACTGTATACCATCTATCTGAAAATTCGGTCATTTTTCTTTAAGGTACCTTTTGTATGTGTTGTTGTTAATACAGTTATTAATATGATCCGGTTTATCATTTACAATCTTCTCGGCCCTATGGGACTTAGCCCTTTCAAACTTCCCTGACCTGTGGTATGGTATTTCGAAACTACTAATTCTACATACTTTCACGCGATATCGTAGTTCTCTCTTCTCCAAGAGTTCATTCGTGTATGAGGGACTCTGAAGTCAATATTTTATGTATAACAGCTGCTAATTTACATAGTAACGCTATCTCGTATTTCTGGATTTTATGATTATTATAATGTGAAGTTACGTGTATTGTGTATCTATGGCTACAATTTTCTATTTTTTGTATCGTATTCCTAGCGTGTGTTCTAGCTAATGAGTAGTAAACTCAACTACTGTAACCTAAGGATAACGTGATTTATCTTATAACTATATTCCGCTTAATATGCCTAGACTAATACTGCTTATATCTATAGACTGATTTATGTTTTACTTATGCTTATTTAGGTAAGTTACGAATGTGGCTTTCTACTTTGGGCTCATTATCTATAACTACTCCCTAACTTTTAACAGCTTCCTTAACATATCTCTCGGTTCCATTTACTGTAATATCACTGGTTTCTAAATTTATTGCTTTTAAGCGTGTATTTCTAGTTCCTATACCTATCACTTCTGTTTTTGATGGATTTAATTTCTAACCGTTTCTTTGGGACCAGACTACTATAGAGTACTTTATGTATAAGTACAATCTTTTCTCTACTTTTTACTATTAATTGAATGAAGATATATCTAACAATATGTTAACATTTGGTTTTATCTTGTTAGTTACTTTCTAATTTTCTTTAACCTTTACCGTAGTAATACATTTTCTATTTCGCCGGTGATTACCACCTGTCCTGTCTTTCGCGTAATTTGTATAAATGAAATTGATCTTATATATTCTACAACTTTAATGGACATTTCTTATTAAGTATGTGATAACCTATTTCCGATTGTTTGTATTTAAATTTTACTTTCTATGGAAATTACTCTCTGGCTAACTTACTCTATCCTTCTATCTAGTCC
Source organism: Cynegetis impunctata (assembly GCA_030704885.1). Lineage (NCBI taxonomy): Eukaryota > Metazoa > Arthropoda > Insecta > Coleoptera > Coccinellidae > Cynegetis > Cynegetis impunctata. Next base: position 53,568 of record JARQZK010003779.1, read on the forward strand.
GATCGTTGCTACGATACGATGTTACGGCATAGGGACGAGCCTATATTTTGGATTGATTGGGCCGATACTTGGTGTAAATTAATAAACCTATTAAAACAATGGTTTAAAATAACAATTTACACTTTTATTATAAGGAATAACGCATGACGCACGTTTCGGTGGAACTTCACCTTCTTCAAAAGCTAATGGCAAACTAACTAGTAGAGTTAGTTTGCCATTAGCATTTGAAGAAGGTGAAGATCCACCGAAACGTGCGTCATGCGTTATTTCTTATAATAAAAGTGTAAATTGTTATTTTTAACCATTGTTTTAATACGAGCCTATTTTGCTACCTTGATATCATTACAATCTGTTAATTATGTACTAAACGTTATTTACGAGAGTCTTCAATTATACCCCGATTAACATATATTCCTCTTACATCTATTTGCTATATGGCTGTTTTACATTTTGTCTGCTTGCATTTTTATGTACTGGTCGGTTTGATCGGGATTCCTCTTTGTTCTCTTGCTTATTACACGTTGTAGAGCCGATAAAGATGTATCTATACCGAGGAGTCTTTTTGTTTTTAGGCCCCTGTTCTCTTCGTAAGCTTTATGTTGCTACCGGCTTGTTTTCATTATTCCTATGCCTTTCGAATGCTTGTTTTATCTCCTTTTGGTGGTCGGTGAGGGGTAGCTCGCTGTTTCTCTTTGTTTTGTGCTGGGACAACGATCCCTATAAACGGCATTTTCTCTTCTTATGATATAATACTGGCTTAGGTGTCATGTCTAGGTATCTGAAACAAACTTTTTTGTTAGATTGATATAGTTATCTTCTTGTGTATTATGTGAACATTGCTACGGTATGTATTTTTGATATAATTATGTAAGTTTAGGGTTTCGTCTACCCCTCTGAGTTGCGGGGTTTCTCGCGGATTTATCGGGTCCTGATACCTTGACTACTGTTCTTTTTCTGTTGCCTCTATTTGACACTGACTTTAATTGTATATTTGTTGAGGACATACATTTTCGTTTGTGAATTTATGTACTCGTTTGATAATTCTAGTCATGTTATAAAGCTTTGGTTAAGTTTTATGTGTGTTTTTATGTGTTTTATTATTACTTTCGGTTATTGCTATCGTCTACTGCTGTCCTTATATAATTCTTATCTCTTGATCTGTATCGGTATCCGTAATTTATTCATGCCAAATACAATATATGCTCACGTACGTCAAATGATCAGATAAAAGAATTGCAACAGTAAACGTTAATACGATAAAATTAAAACTTTTTAAAATTTAAAAACTGATGTACGGAGTAAAATGCATTCTCCGATATAATCTTCTTAATCCTATACTTAAACTTGCTGTAACTTAATTCTCTTATCACACCTGGCAATACATTAAAAAACTTTATGGCCCCATAACCCGGCCCATCCTGGCACCTTCTCAATCGCCAATAGGCGGGTATTAAGTTTTGGCTTGATCTTGTGTCGTAACAATGGATATCGCCATGAGTTTGATATAGTCCCACATTCTGCTTAATGAACAGAAGGCACTCCAAAATGAACATGCAAGGGACTGTCCGTATACCCAACTCTACAAAAGCCACCCTACAATCCTCTCTATATGCTAAGCCACCAATTAACCGAACAGCCCTCCTTTGCAGACCAAACAATCTACTAACCTCTGCCGGGTGGCCCCAAACTAATATTGCATATGCTACATGGGAATGGAATAGTGCAATGTAAGCTGACTTAACGGAAGAGACCGACACACGGGACATCTAATTTCGCAAATCATACATATTCTTACTGAGCTACTTGGCAACTCTATCGACGTGAGGGCAAACATAAATATTATTGTTATGATTAACAAAACTAAATTTGATTTTACTACGTTTATTATCACAAAATATTTTGAAAAATATAACACTGCGATTGCAATTTCGGTCTCTAGACCGTCATCGGACAGATTGAGTTAAGAACTTATTTTGTGATAATAAACGTAGTAAAATCTAATTTAGTTTTGTTAATCATGTTAAATTATCACTTAGTAACGACGGATTCCATCAACTATTATTGTTATATTATTAATGCTTTGTCTGTTCTTTTACTTCCGTATGCGTTGATTCCGTATTATCCTTACTTCTGCTTCTCCTTCTCCTTGCTATGGCTTTAGTTCCCTCTATAGTTCCGGAGACTGTTATATGCGGTTGTTTCTCATATCTGCCTGTATATCTCGAGTTCCTACTGTTGCCTGACGCTATTCTTATGGATAGAGTTTGACTTTTCAACCGCTTCTAGTATTGCTGGAAAGATATTTATATATTTTTATTTATTCTGCCTAACACTTTTCTAAGATTTGAATTATGCTACGTCTCTATAGCTTATGAGTATGTAAAATTTAACATATTAACATATTATTACTACCGATTGGTGTAAATATACTTAATATAAAAGGGTTGTACTACTCGACCGACAATAAAAAGTAAGTACCACCACCATACCGCCTATGAGTTATCTTGTTCTCTACTTAATAGTTAAAGGAATCTAGTAATATGTTCTAGTAATCCTATTTTATTTATATTTCCTCTGTTTATGGTATTCCCTGTTTCTATTTTAGTATTTGTTTGATATTACGATTCTTCTTATATATTACGCTTTACGTTTGGTATTAAGGGTAGCCTTTATTTATATGATTAGAGTAGATACCTACGACTTCCTCGTGTCTTCCCTTCTCTCATATTAAATGTATATTCACTACTGCGATTATATTGTGTAATATCCTTTGTATATAGATTTCTTTAAATGTAGTAGGCGGGACTGTATTGTTTTTGATAATACGGTTCTAATTGACATTTTGCATAGTAATGGGTCTTTTCGTAAGGATATTTCTTTCCTTTACGACTATTTTCTAATTGGCGAAAGTATACTATCTTCGTGACTGTAGGTTCTGAGGATAATATTGTCTTTATGGGCTCAGTTCCTGTATATAGATTTGAAGATGAGTGGGATATATATGATGTAATATTGGAGTTCTATTTTGAAGCTTATGGTGTGATGGAGTATAGATAGGTTTCACTTTTGTTGGCTGCTCTACGATTACTCCTATGGGAATTTTTTTTGTCTGCGGCTTTGATTATAGTTTCCTGTATTTTATGAGTAGTACATATAATGATGCTGCTGACGGCATTTCCAGCTTGCCGATGAAAACGTAAGCCCCTATGTTATCGTTGATTCGTGTATCTGTTTATTTTCGTTTCTTAGTTGATCAATATGTACCTATAAATTCTATGTAAATAAGATGCGATTTAAGAAAGGATATAGACTTATGTAATATATTTTTATATGTTCTGAATAGCTGGCCTGCTTCGAGTGATGTCGATATTTGAGCCTTTTTTTATCGAATGAATGAAATCTATATTGAGTCAGGTTTATTAATGTGGGGTTCTAGAGTTATTATTCCTCTTAATTTTCGAATTCAACTGTTGAATTAATTACACGGTACCAACTTCGGTATAGTGATGATGAGTTCTATGGCTAGGTAATCTTTTTGGTGGACTTGTATGGATACGGATATAGTATGTTTTACTACTCGATGCGATGTTTGTTTATGTTTATCATATATTCCTCTGAAGTCTGAATTATGTAAATATGTGAGGGCTGTAGCTGTGTTTATCTGTTTTCTTGTGGATTTTTTGGGACCTATTGTGGGTATGTTGTATTTAGTCATTAAGTGTAGATACTTTTTTGATATGGCCTGAAATTTTTTAAATGTTGCATATTGAAATGTTACCTGTATGTACGGCTCCTTTTGCTATTAGAAATAGAACGATGTAACGTAATTTATAACTTAGGATATGAAGGATATAAACTCTACTTCTGGTTAACTAGATATAGTGACATTCTTCGATACGGAACCTGAATAAATCATAATATCCACTTAAAACCTGCAAGGCCTGAGATAGGCAAAAGGAATCCCGTAAGGAAATGCTCTGAATATTTTAATAGATTACCTCTAGAAATACAGAATAGCTGCTCATTTCCTATGTTTGTGTAGTCGAGAAAAATATTTTTTTGTTCGGCAGGCTTATATTGAATATTACCTTCTATGAGCGATTCAACTCCTGCGACAGCTATACGCTGATTTGGAGTAAACTTACCTAAATCCTGAATTATAGTTTTGAGTTTAATATTTTATATATGAAATTATTATTGTTTTACTGTATGTTTAGGTAAATATATAAAATATTACATATTATCTTAGGTTTGCTTTATAACTCGATAATTGTATATATGTAACGACTATTAACTACCCCACTGCATTCTACGGTAACGTATCTATATGAATGTTATATTACCTGTTGACGGCTTCTTCTGTTTCTAGATATAGTGGCTCTGTGTTGCGCTATCCGCTACCCTCTTTCTTCTATGATATCCCTGTTTCCTTTCTTAGGTACCCCATATGGGACATCCTGTACTGCTGCCTCTAATTCTCCTTTCTTGATACTTCCGTTCTGCCTACTGTTGTTCGTGGTCATTTCTATATTCTACCTGTTGTGTTTTCTATGTAACATCGACAATCCTGTGAATGAAACTTGAATTAATGAATACTATTTATGCTTTTCGGTAATTATTTGTCGTAGTATTTTTCCTTGTTAACTTTTAGCAATCCCTATTTTATTATATTACTGTTATAGAAATATGAACTAATAAACTCATAATTTCAGACTATATCCTTATGATTACGCTTGACTTGACTGATTGTTTGATATCGTATGAAGTTTGCCTCCGCCTAACCTGCTTGTTCTTTACTTGGTTGCTATAATACCTATATTAGCTATATTTCCCTACTGTCTTTAGATTATTGATTTTACGTGACTGTATTCTTTCTTTTTTATGTTGTCTCCTTTTGTTCTTACCTCCGTCTCTCATTACCTATTTGAATATCTCTTATTATTTCATTACTATTGTTTGTTTGGGTTATTGTTATTTCTTCGCTGTAATATCTCTGATTTTTCTCTATTTTCTATTGTTACTGCCGTTTTCTACATGTGTTATTAAGGATATGACTATTACTATATAATACGTATATTTTCTTTAGGCGTTTATCAAGGGTCACTATTTCTATAGTTGTATCTTATTGATATTGCTATTCTATGGTTATACTATTACTTTCTACTTAATTATATCTCGTCGGTCTAATTCGTTAACCTGCTTAGTCCTTTTCAGCTTGGTTTAGAGGAGAGTGATATAACTGAATGTTTTCATTTCTTTTTCACTTATCCAGATTCTGAGGTTCCCTTTAATTTCTATAATGATTCTAAATATTTTGTATGTTTCAATAGTAGAATATCTTAAACACAGTTCTAAATAATTATGAACATAATTATTCGGCCCTTTTTGTAGTTTGAATTTGATTGAGGACGTATCTGTTTTTCACTTAGGTGGGCATTGTAAGGAGTTTTCATTGTAGTATTAAGTTATGATTTATAATTTGATTTAATCGATTCTATTAGTTCATATCTTAATATTTATTATCAAAATTTTAACCTTATAATCGCTCTTCTAATATGGAGCTGTATTATAGACTAGTTTATACTCACTCAATATTTGATTGAACCAATATCATTTTGAATGATGTATGGATTCTTGTTGATCCACCATGTGGTGGATGTAGATCAGTAGGTCAGTGTCGAGATGAGTAAACGAAGAAAGTCACGATCGATTACTCTATAGTAACTGAGAATGTTTAGTACACCTAATATTATCGTAAACATCACGTACAGGCAAGGTCGCATATCAGCATTATGTTGTATACATAATACTATATGAATATATATAAGAACCAGAGGAAATCTCAAGTAAGTAAGTAAGACTGAGAGATGGACTCGTCACGCTGCCCGAGCGGTCAGCGCTAAGCCTATATTCAGTAATGCTATAAATAAAGACCAAAAGTATAGTATGAACCTGTGCATCATTTAACTCCCAGGACCAGGCATTACGACTGGTTACTCTGTTATATTATAACTACTGCCTTGAATTATATTGACTAATAAATTCACAGTCTTATTAGTTAATCTAGGTTAATATTTAATTGCTTAGTAAATTCTAGCTTTTCTGAGAGCAAACCTATCACTTTTTGTGTACAGACACTAAACTTCTGAATAAACAAACTCTGAACCAACATTGTGCTTCTGAACTCTCTATATTAAATATCACAAAAAAAATTGTTTACTAACGTAAGCTACTCTTGAGATAAATCATCTTAATATTTATGATAGTCAGATGGACGAGCCTTTTTGGTTTTCTGTTAGTTTTACTCTCTTTTCTTTGAAGCCTGTACCTATATGGATATTTTACAGATGTTCGGTCCGTCTCCCTTTATGGTTCCCAAGATGTTGGCGTTGTATTTCTCTCTCTATACTTCCTTTCCCTACTTATGTTTGCTTTATGTAATGTCTTATATTCTCTCTTTATTTTTTACTGTCCTCTACTTTGTTCCCTTTCTTTGCTTTCCTTCTTCTGTCTACGTTTACCTGAAACTATAAAGTTCTTATTCAATAACCTTTAAATATCTGTTTTTCGTTGTAGTTTGCTAATACTGCTCTATTGTGTCACCTACATCTTTTTATTACATACTTTCTTTTCTGGTATGTATGCGCTATATAACTTTATCTATTGACTGCTAAATTCTCTGTTCTAGTTAGTTTTTAGCCCTTTTTCTTTTTTCCATTACTTGTTAATCGTTAATTTAGTCTACTTCTTCTGACTATCCTGCTCTTATCTACTTAATACTTATACTTTTCTTGTCAATTCTCTCTAGTTACTACAATGTGCCTACCTATATCGGTATATTTCTACTTACCTTTTCTTTCGTATCTACTTTCTCCCGATTTTTCCTTGCCCTATCTGTACTTATAGGGTTCTATATTTTATTCCAATTTACCTCTATTGTTCTTAATCTTTGCTCCTACTTGGGTTTCTTCTATTTGGTTGGATATTTAATAGTTTGGTTATACTTATATTCTTCGTAGGGGCTACTTGCTGTAATCATTATTGAGACAATTATTAACTCCTTTATGGATACTCTTTCGTTATCTTACCTGTTTATTTTCTTGTTGATAAGCTCTATTTATGACTATCCTCTTGTTGGCATTTCTGGATACGTAAGTTATGCTAATGGCGCCGGTTATTTACGTATTGTTTTAGGTACTTATGGAGTTCTGTCCGACGACTCCGATTTTTATAATATTTCTATTTCTTATTTGTTTTACGCTGCTGTGGCCGACCGTACTTTCTGATTTCCTCACTTTCTCTCGGTGTTTCTCCGACATTCGGAGTCGGAATTATCTATTTTTATTGTCATCTTATGTCGTAATTTGACGTATTCCGGGCCGGTGTGGTAGACCGCTGTTTTCTGTTGTTATTTGATTTGACGTGATCCTTTTCCACGGAAATAATATTTAATTTCTTTATTTTGTTCTCTCTATTTATTAGGCCGAATAAGTGGAATGTACCTCTTCTACTCACTTCTAATTCTCTGTTTCTATCTCTCCTATTCCCTTATCCCTTCGTTTTGTATCTTGTATCGCTTTATTATCGTTCTTTCTCTTGACGGTCTATTATATCCGATTACTCCTATTTTTATGTTGTTTCTATTTCTTTCTTTTTTTATGCTATAGAGGCCGACGATACTTCCTGATTTTGTAAATTTCTGGCTGTTATACTCGCATATATCTATTTCAATTGTCAACTTATGACGTATGTTAACGTATTTATGGCCGGTATGATAGGTCGCGTATGCTGCTGAGATTTGTTTTGACGTTTCCCTACTTTGCGATGGAATCTGGAAATAACTAGTTTCTTTATTATACTCTCGCGCGCCCCCGCTCTGCCGCGGACTCAACAAATGACCATCCGATGGACTTCGTGGTCGGCTTTTCGGGGTCGAAGGACTCTTTCTTTTCTTCCGCGACCGATCCCGCTAATCCTCCGATCCGCCTCTCGCGCGCCATCTCTCCGCAGCGGACCCAAGTGTCCGCATCCGATGCTCTTCGTGGACGGCTTATCGGCAAGGAGGGCCTCTGGCGCGTCCGATCCGCCTCTCGCGCGCCATCTCTCCGCGGCGGACCCAAGTGTCCGCATCCGATGCACTTCGTGGACAGGTTATCGGCATGGAAAGCCTCTAGCGCGTCCGATTCGCCTCGAGCGCTCCTCCTCTCGGCCGCGGACCCTACCCTACGATGACCGTCCGATGCGCTTCGTGGTCGGCTTTTCGGGCCGAAAGGCCTCTTTCAATTCTTCCGAGACGCGTCCGATCCCGCTATTCGCCCGATCCGCCGTCGTTCCTACGTCCGAACGTCGGAACTCTTTTCCTTCTTCGACTGCTTTTTTCTATATTCCTACTGTTTATGTTTCTTCCACAACTTACTCTTTCTTTCCTACTTCTACGATTTTCTTTCTCTGCTCTCTTATTTCTATTGCTCTGCTCTGCTCTACGATTCTTCCTATGATTTTTTCTTCCCGTTTTTCTTGCCTTATTCTTACCGACGCGACTAGTTTGGAACTCTTCTCTTATGGCGTCCGTCCTGTTCTCTTTTCCGTCACTCTTTTTATGCGATTCTCTATTTATGTTCGATATAAATAATACTTTACCTGTGATAGGATTTCCTATGTACATTTTTTTTATCTTTGTGGTTACCTCTATTTTATTGTTATTTTGGGTATGTTGAAATGGTTTACGAATATATTAATTTGTGTTCCTATTGTTATGGCTACTACCTTCTGTAATTACTTTGTATAATAGGTAATACTTTTGTGCGTATCCTATCCTTATTATTTTATATTCTATTGTAACCGCTACTTTGTGAATGTGTGTCTCTTCCGTCCTTTGCTATTATTTGTTATAATTGGAATTGTGGAGTCTCTTGAGACTTTATATCGTTGGATGCCAACTCCGTACCTATATATGTATTCTTATTCCTTTATATTTTTTTCGAAATGCACTTGTGCATTGCGGCCTTCCTGGAGCTTTAACTTATTGCTCTCTAATGTTGGATGGGTATTTACTGGACTATTTACTTCTATTTATTATTGATATTTTAAAGATGTATTTATTCTAATTATATTGTCCCTGCCTTATCGCTGCTCCTTATGTATTTCTGGTGTATGTTATACGATTTATTGTCTGTAGTTATGTATGTTTATTATAGATTATATATCTTACTTTATAACTTTACTACTAATGATATTTTTCTTATTGTGCTTACTGTTTGAATGTTTGTTTAATTTGATTAATTGATTACATTGCTTACATTACATTCTTTACACGTATTCATATACTAGTTATACATTACTATTACTATTAGATAGAATTTGAATCACAAAGAAAATATAAAAACATAAAAGAATGCTAGATTCATAAACACTTGATAAAAATTCAATGGCTTTTATTTGGCACCTAGGTTAGGGAAACCTGTATGTGCCATTTGAATATGTCTTAGAGGTCTAAAAGGAGATAGAGTTATAAGCAATAAGTCTAAAGAGAAATAGAATTACATACAATACATAGGAAAAACTTAAACGTTAAACTTGGGCGTTAAACTTGGGCACTAATGTGAGAAAAATATATAATTACCATAATATAACATATATTATTCCAGAAAATATCTGTAGAAATTTCTAGAATTTTGATAAAATTGTATGGGTAACCTTTATTAGTAAAACTTTAACTTTAAATGTTATTACTGAATTATGATGATTTTGTCTTTTATATAATAATAATAATAATAAAATGACTTTATTTCCACGAATGTGTATACACAGCATTTGCCCAGGCAGGCGAAGATTAGCTTAAAGCTACTCTTTAACTCATTATATCTTCATAGCCTACTACTGTATCGGTTATTTCTTAAATTTGGGCCTGCGACTAGGTCTACGTTTATGTAGTCCTAAGCTACCTTTACCGTGAACTATACCTATGTGCTCTAATATCTCTATGTTTTTATGACCTGTAGCTGCCCTTATACTTATCAATTATGTTTCATCGTTACTGTCTAATACTGTCCCTGTATTCCTTGGAGTAGCCGGTATGTTACTATTGATTATCACTTTTGTACAACTAGTTCCACCTCTAGGACACATCTTATATTTAATCATTAATACTGCTATAATACATCTTCTCTTTCGAATTTTCTTTATGTCCTGTTTTATTTATAATATGCTGACTACGTGGCCTGAATAACTCTGAAGTAAAACTTTGTACGATTATACTATTCTCTATCGCTAATTACGTAGCAAGTCTATACTATAATAATACTACTAATATTAATAATCTTTATTACCCCTAAGTATTACCTAACAGATTATTACAAACGGTGGATGTTCGACTATAGCCGTTCTACCTCTACCACCTAATCCCTATCACTGTATACGATTTATCTGAACTTTCGGTCATTTTTCTTTATGGTACCTTTTCTATGTATTGTTGTTAATACTGTTATTAACGTGATACGGATTATCATTTAGAATCTTCACGGCCCTGTCAGACATTGCCCTTTCTAACTTGGATGACCTGTGGTATGGTATATCGAATCTACTAATTCTACGTACTTTCACACGATAACATAGTTCTCTCTTCTCCGGGAGTTCGTTCGAGTATGAGGATCTCTGAACTCAATATTTTATGTATAACAGCTGCAAATTGACTTTGAAACACTGACTCATATTTCGTTATTATTATAATGTGTATCTCTATTTACGTAGCAAGTCTATACAATAATAATACTAATAATAATTATAGTGTTTATTGCACCTAAGAATTACGTAACATATTAGTACTATCGATGGAAGTTAAGCTATTGCTGTTCTACCACTTCCACCTAATCGAAACAATCTCTGGATACTATCTATCTGTATATTCGGACGTTTTTCTTTAAGTAATACAATTATTATAATGATCCAAATTATCATTTAGAATCTTCACAGCCCTATAAGAGAAAGCCCTTTCTAACTTGGATGCACACGATGTCATAGTTCTCTCTTAACCAGGAGTTCATTCATGTATGAGGGACTCTCTGAACTCTATATTTTATGTATAACAGCTGCAAATTGACCTTGAAACCCTGACTCATATTTCAGGATTTTATGATTATTATAATGTGGAGTAACATGTTTTTTTCATTTTATGTTGAACGAGTATCTAAGGCAACAATTTTGCATTTTTTGTATCAAATTTCTAGCGTAAGTTGTAGCAAATGAGTAGTACACACAACTACGGTAACCAAAGGATGACTTGATTAAACTTGTAACTAAATTCCACTTCATATGACTAGACAAGTACTGCTTAAAACTATAGATTGATTTAAGTTTTACATATGCTAATATAAGTAAGCTACAAATATGGCTTTCAAATTAGAGCTCATTATCTATAACTACTCCCGGTCATTTACCGGCATCCCTAAAATATATCACAGTTCCATTTATACTAATATCACAGGTTTTTAAATTTATTACTTTTATGCTTGTATTTCTAGTTCTTATACGTATCTCTTCTGTTTTTGATGGATTTAATTTCTAACCTTTTCTTTGGGACCAGAGTACTATAGAGTACTATATATATTTATATATGTACAATCTTATCTCTACTTAATACTATTATTTGAGTGCTGAAATATCTAACATTATGTTATCTTTTGGTTCCTTCTTGTTAGATACTTTCTAATTTTCTTTAACCTTTACCCTAGTAATTTGTTTTCTATTTCGCCGGTGAATAACACCTGACCTGTCTTTCACATAATTTATACCATTGTTATTGATCTTATATATTCTACTACTTTAATGGACATTTCTTATTAAGTATGTGATAACCTATTTCCGATTGTTTGTTTTTAAATTTTACTTTCTATGGGAATTACTCTCTGGCTAACTTACTCTATCCGTCTATCTTGTCTAATCGTTGCTACCATACAATATTACTGCCTAGGGACGAGCCTATATTGCTACCTTGGAATCGTTACAAACTGTTAATTATGTACTAAACGTTATTTACGAGGGACTTAAATTATACCCCGATTAACATATATACGTCTTACATCTCTTTACTATATGGCTATTTTACATTTTGTCTGCTTGCATTTTTATGTACTGGTGGGTTTGATCGGGATTCCTCTTTGTTCTCTTGCTTATTACACGTAGTAGAACCGATAAAGATGTAACTATACCTAAGAGTCTAATAGTTTTTAGGCCCTACTTCTCTTCGTGGCTTTGCGGCTGGGTTCTATTTCGTATTGCACCTCCCCTTTGTGAACTTATCTACTATATAAGATTTCGGCTTATGTTGCTACCGGCTTATTTTCTTTATTCCCATGCCTTTCGCGTGCTTGTTTTAACTCCTTTTGGTGGTTGGTGAAAGGTAGCTAGCTGTTTCTCTTTGTTTTGTGCTGGGACGACCCTCCCTATAGACGGAATTTTCTGTTCTTATGATATAATACTGGCTTAGGTGTCATGTCTAGGTATCTGAAAGGAAATTTTTTGTTAGATTGATATAGTTATCTTCTTGTATATTATTTGAACTTTGCTACGATATGTATTTTTGATATAAATATGTATGTTTAGAGTTTCGTCTACCCGTCTGAGTTGCGGGGTTTCTCTGGGATTTATCGGGTCCTGAAACCTTGACTACTGTTCTTTTTCCGTTGTATCTATTTGACACTGACTTATATTGTATATTTGTTGTAGACTAACATTTGCGTTTGTGAATTTATGTACTTGTTTGTTAATTGTGTTCTTGTTATAATGTATGGGACTTTTCGGGGAGAATTATATTTTAACTTTTACTGGCCTATACTTATTTGAAATATTAATGTTTATTTTATAAATACGCTTATTATTTGATATCTAGATATCTACTCTTTCCCGAAATTTTATCTGTACGGTTACTAAACTTAGACTTAGAGTTTATGAGAAGGGTTCTTATTATTCATCAATCGCTATTTTCAACAAGCTACCTAATTATATCATACTTACTAGTTATTTCTAACAATACGAACGGTTGGTTTTCTCCTTATTAGTACGATTACGGCCATATATGTTGTCAGACTACCTGGGAGTTTTAACATTGATTATTTTAAGCTATATATAATTCGTCCTTCCCGTATGCGTTGTTAACCTCTCTTTTCTATGAAGAATTATTATTGTGTTATTTTGGGTATAATTAAGCATTATTTAATTTGGTTTGGGAGGTTTATAATGTTGCTTTCTTGATTATTGAATTTAATTAGGACGAAGTTCGTGTTAAAACTGGTTTGCGTTAGTTTGTTAGCACTCCGTTTTAATCGATAACTGAATAAACGTTATTATTATTATTATTAATGTATTGGATAACTTTTATGTACGTATTTATGTGTTTTATTATTACTGTCAGTTATTGCTAACATCTTCTGCTATACTTATATAATTCTTATCTCTTGATAGCTACCTTATAAGTATTATTGTTATATTTGTTTGATATTTAAGCTGTTTTATTATTTGTTATTATGTTCATATATGTTTATTTTGTTTCCCATAAGTTGCAGTCTGGCAACAGCGCTGCATTCGCTGTATGTAGAACGGAGAGGCAATTTAGGCACTCTGTTTCAAGCCAGTGGTAAAAACACACGTCTAAATAAACGTTCAATCTGCTATTACGTTTTATTTGACTCTATCGATGAAATTTCACTATCAGTCTACGATTACATCCGGCACAATTAAATAATCTATTATTCTATTAAAATTATACATGGTCCTTCGGGCCGGATTCTTAGTGAAATCAATTTGTTATAAAACCAAGTTTATCCTAATATAACGAAAACGAATTCGTCAAGTGAATTCGAAGAAAAGAGAAACAGAAGCTAAACAACAGATGGTACCTAGTCGACCATCGAGCTATTCATCGAAGTGTTCACGATTGTAGAGGCAAAAACGACTTGGGTCCCTGCGCTGAAGGTTGAGTCAGGTTAGTGCAGAACTACGTTTGTCATATATCCATTTATCCCTTAATCCGTTCCTTGAAATTTTGAGTATATTCATTCTTTTTGGTCCGTTAAGTTATCAACTGTCTGATTTTCAAATATTATTTCATTAAATTACACTAATAAACGCAATGCCTATTCAAATGGAAAAGTTAATTAGAAATAGATCAAGCATCAAAAGGAAATTATCCCTACTTGAAAAGTATTTAAATTCTATTGAAAGCGACATGATTGACTATTCCAATTTACAGGTACGTTTTGATAACAATATGTCATTAATTAGGGAGTTTGATGAAGTACAAAATTTAATAGAACAAAATTGTCAGGAAAATGATTTAGATGATCAATATTAAGAACGTGAACCATTTGAAATTAAATATTATGACGTTATTGCTCGTATGAAAAATCTCTTAGCGAAAAATTCAGTTTCTGCTTCAAACCAAGCTCCATTGTCGACTGTTCACGATTCATTGCAGAACTTTTTATTGCCAAAAATGAAACTTCCAACCTTTAATGGAGATTATGGCCAATGGCTGGAATTTGAGAAGAACTTCATTTCGATAATTGATTCAAACAATTCTCTAAGCAATGGCCAAAAATTCAGTTTTTTAAAGGCTTCCCTAGAAGGCTATGCTAGCAGAGCAATAGAAGGCTGCAATGAAAGCCAAGATTACCAGCAAGCATGGCAACTATTATGTCATAAATTTGATGAAAAAAAGTTTCTTGTTGATACTCATTTAAAATCCATTTTCACCATTAGTTCTATGAATAAGGGTTCATATTTGCAGTTTAGAGATATGCTCGATGAAGTTTCGAAGCATTTAACAGCTCTTGAAGGAATGAAATTGAGTAAAGATTCTTTATGGGATTTAATTATTATTCATATAATTTACAATAAATTGGACAAAATTAGCCAGAATAAATGGAAAGAATTTCATTCAGCATCTGAGCTTCCTACTTTGAATGAATTTTTTGAATTTTTGCGCGAACGCCAGGATATTTTAGAATCATTCGAGGAGCCTCATACAAAATCACAATCTTTTATTCCAAATGAATCTTTCAGGGAGCCAAAATTCCGTTCAAGTATCAATTTTTCATTGAGCAACCTTAAATGTAATTTCTGTAAAGAAAATCACTCAATATATACTTGTAAGGAATTCTTGAAATTGAGCATTTCTCAGAGATGTGATAAAGTTAGACAATTGAAATTGTGCTCGAACTGTCTAAGAATTGGGCATACAAAAGATTCTTGTTCATTAGGTTCTTGCAAAAAATGCAAAAGAAAACACAATACATTATTGCATCACGATTTCGATTCAAACTCGGCTACCACAAGCAGTTCAAATGTTAATTCAACAGAATCATCAATTTCAAATAGAAATTATTATCTAAGAGAATCTTCCAGTTTTGCCACAAGATTTTCGACCCATAATTCTATTTTATTATCTACTGTAACTTTTAAGATACGTGACAATAACGGACATTTCCACTCATGTCGAGCCTTACTAGATTCAGGCTCTCAATCGAATTTAATAACAGAAGATTGTTGTAAACGATTAGGTCTACAATTATTTCCATCCAATTTGTCACTAATAGGAATAAATCAAGTTAGTTCTAATGTGACTAAAAGGGCCTTTGCTACTATACAGTCCAATTTCAGCCAATTCAGTTGCAACTTTCCCTGCTATATAGTTCCAGTAATTTGTTCTCCTCTTCCGTCGGAGCAAGTTGATATAAATTCTTTTAAAATACCACAATCTGTTACATTTTCCGATCCAGAGTTTTTTGTACCCAAACAAATAGACATGCTCATTGGGGTCACTATTTTTTGGAATTTATTACTTGAAGAAAAAATAATTTTTGGAAATGGTCAACTTTCCTTGCGTAACACAAATCTAGGATGGATTATTGCTGGGACAGTTTCAACCAATAATAAAACTTCCCACTGCAATTTTACCAAGTCTGTAATTCCAGAAGATGAGCAGCTAAAACGATTTTGGGAAATTGATGAAATTCAAGATCCTATTGCTATGTCCAAGAACGATTCACTTTGCGAAGATATATTTTCGCAAACTACTACAAGAAATGAAAATGGTCAATTCATAGTCAAGTTTCCATTGAAGTATTCAGCAACCTTCTTAGGCAATTCCCAGGATATCGCTATCAAACGATTCCTCTCACTTGAAAAACGATTCTCCTCTAATAATAATTTCTACAAGTTATATAGAGATTTCATTCATGAATACATAGATCTAAGGCATATGTCCAAGGTTTCCAAGGATTCTTCGTCTCCTAGCTATTTCTTACCCCACCATGGGATTTTTAAAGAATCTAGTTTAACCACCAAATTACGAGTGGTATTTGATGGCTCATCTCCAAGCGATTCAGGATGGTCGCTTAACGATCTCCAATATTCATGCCCAAATATTCAAAATGATATTTTTGACATAATTCTCAGATTTAGACTCCACACATATGTCGTATCGGCTGACATATCAAAAATGTACAGGCAAGTGCTAATGCATGAGAATCATCGAGCTCTACAACAGATTCTTTGGAGAGAAAACCCCATGGAAGACTTTTCGGTCTATCAATTGAAGACAGTAACATGTGGTACAAGAACTGCTAGCTATTTAGCTATTCGATGCATCAATCAGTTAGCCATTGAATGTAAAGATTTGTTCAAGGATGCATCTAACACTATTTTGAATGACTTTTACGTCGATGATTTACTCACGGGGTCTGATGACGCCGAAGAATTGAGAGTGAGGTGCAAAACTATTTTCAATATATTAAAATCAGGTAATTTTATATTGCGTAAATGGAATTCTAATAGCAAAGGTGTCCTCGACGACTTTGAATGTAATGACATCCCCAATGCAACCTTATCAATTGGGGAATCTGAGAGCTCCAAGACATTAGGCCTTCATTGGCTAGTCAAAGATGACAATTTGCGTTTCAAGGTTACCACTAAACCTATTGATTCCGAGATCACTAAACGACAAATTTTATCAATTATATCGCAGATATATGATCCCTTAGGTCTACTCAGTCCAGTCATTATCGTTTCGAAAATTATCATCCAAAAGTTGTGGTCTTCCAATATACAATGGGACGATATTATTCCTGATAATCTGAAATATCTGTGGTTTCAGTTTTATAATCAGTTACCCCAGTTGAATAATTTGACAATTCCTAGACGAATAACCGGTGATGATTTTCATCTTTTCGACCTTCATTGTTTCTGCGACGCATCTGCTACTGCATATGCGAGTTGCATTTATCTTCGAAGTATAAACAGTCACGGCGATTACATGGTTCGACTATTATGCAGTAAAACAAAGGTAGCACCCTTAAAGGCTCTAACAATTCCTAGGCTGGAACTTTGTGCAGCACTCTTAGGAGCGAAGTTAACAGCACGAGTGATCAATTCCAAATTCCCACGGTTGCCTATATTCTATTGGTCAGATTCCCAGATTGTCCTATGTTGGATAAAAAAGGATCCTAATCAATTACAGGTTTTTGTTTCCAATAGAATATCACAAATTCAAGGCTTAACTAAGATCGAAGATTGGTACTATGTCCCCACTAAAGAAAATCCAGCTGATCTAGCCACTCGAGGCGTTCTCCCTGAGCAGTTATGCCACACGAATCAATGGTATAATGAACCTCGATTTCTTTATAACTCCATTGATGGTCTTAAAATTAATCACCATTATTCAGAAATGTTCTTGCCAGAACTGAAGGGCACATCCAATGTTCTTAAGGTTGAGGTCGTGGAATCCTTTTATCTCTTTAATACATTTTCCAAATTAATGAAGCTCAAACGAGTTACTGGCTATTGCCTGCGGTTTATCTCAAACGCTCAGAAGAAGCTGGAGGACAGAACTTACGGCCCATTGACGGTAACCGAATTGAATTCAGCCAATAATGCTCTGATCAAACGATCACAACTTGAATCATTCCCTGAGATAATTTCGTCACTGGCCAAGGGCGAAGCCTTAGCCCCAAATCATAAACTAAGCGCGTTATTCCCATTTCTCGATTCCAATAATATCCTAAGGGTTGGAGGCCGATTAAAATTTTGTTCATTAGATGTTCTCAAAAAACATCCAGTTCTACTATCTTCGAAACATTCATTCGCCAAATTAATCTTTGAATACAAGCATTCAATATTAATGCATCCTGGACCCCAGCTTTTACTTTCTTCCGTTCGACAATTTTACTGGCCTATTGGGGGGAGAAATCTAGCTCGGTTGGTAACAAAAAGGTGCATTACATGTTTTCGGTTCAACCCATCACTAGCGAAATGTCCAATGTCAGCTTTGCCTGATAGCAGAGTTATGCCTAGCCTTCCATTTCAGTCTACGGGCATCGATTATGCAGGTCCTTTCATACTTAAGGATAAAATTGGAAGAGGATCTAAATTAGTTAAAGCTTACATTTGTGTTTTTATTTGCTTTTGCACAAAAGCCGTACATTTAGAAGTAGTGTCAAACTTAACAACGGAAAACTTTATCTCATGTCTCAGACGTTTTATCTCAAGAAGAGGTTTTCCTTCTAATATCTATTCCGACAATGGAAGCACTTTCGTAGGAGCAAGAAACGATTTAAATTTATTAGGAATATTTTTACATAATATACAAGGCGCAGTTTCAGATTTTTCATCGGAAAATCATATAAAGTGGCATTTCATTCCCCCGTATTATCCTAATTATGGCGGTCTTTGGGAAGCGGCTGTGAAAAGCACCAAATTTTTGCTAAAAAGAATGATGATTAATCGCACTATGATTTATGAAGATTTTAATTCCCTTATTGTTCAAGTTGAGGGAATTCTCAATTCTAGGCCCTTATATTCTCAATCCAATGATCCCAATGACTTACAACCCTCAACTCCATCCCATTTTTTAATTGGACGACCAACCTACATGCTGCCAGATCCTGACCTGACCCACACTCCGTCGAATCGCCTTACACGCATACAAGACATCCAAAAACTGCAGCAGCAATATTGGATTCGATTTTCCAAGGAGTACGTGTCGCAGCTTCATCTGCAGTATAAATGGAAGGGTTCAGCTAGTCCCATCAAGGAAGGAATGCTGGTTCTCATCAAAAATGATCAGCGACCCACTCATCAATGGCCTCTAGGAAGAATTAAAAAATTGTTTCCCGGCAAGGACGGCGTGCGCCGTGTCGCTGAAGTTTTAACTTCCAACAAGGTTATCACCAGACCAGTTAGAAGCTTATGTCCTCTCCCAACTGAAGAACAAGTTGTGTTTTAGACAGAAGTTCGTGTTTGAAGGCATATTTTTTTTTTTTCATATATATATCGTTCAATTTTTATTTTGAAGTCCCTTCAAAAGGGGGGAGTATGTTTAATATTTAAGCTGTTTTATTATTTGTTATTATGTTCATATATGTTTATTTTGTTTCCCATAAGTTGCAGTCTGGCAACAGCGCTGCATTCGCTGTATGTAGAACGGAGAGGCAATTTAGGCACTCTGTTTCAAGCCAGTGGTAAAAACACACGTCTAAATAAACGTTCAATCTGCTATTACGTTTTATTTGACTCTATCGATGAAATTTCACTATCAGTCTACGATTACATCCAGCACAATTAAATAATCTATTATTCTATTAAAATTATACAATATTATTAAAGCTTTGTCTGTTAATTTCCTTTGATAAGCTTTGATTCCATCTATGGTTCCGGAAACTTCCTTATTGTGGTGACTTTGTTATATGCGATTGTTTCTCATATCTGCCTACATCTCTCGAATTCCTACTGTTGCCAGACCCAATTCTTATGGATAGAGTTTGCCATTTCAACCGCTTCTACTATTGCTGGAAAATTATTTATATATATTTATTTTTTTCTTCTGGCTAACACAATTCAAACTTTTGAAATGAGCTACGTTACACTTGCTTATGAATATGTATTATTTAACTATTAAGCATATTATTACGACAAATAGGTATAACTTTATGTACTATATATGGGTTGTATTACTCAACCGCCAATAAACAGAAAGTACCACAACAGTACCGACAATGAGATATCTAGTTATCGACTTCTATGTGAAAGGTATCTAGTAATATGATCTAGTAATCGAATTTTCTTTATATTTACACGGTTTATGCTATACCCAGTTTCTATTTTAATTTGTGTTTGATATTACTATTCTTGTTATATATTACGCTTTACGTTTGGTATTAAGGGTAGCCTTTATTTATATGATGAAAGTAGATAACTAAATCTTCATCGTGTCTTCCCTTCTCTCATTTTATATGTAAATTCTCTACTGCGATTATTGTGTGTAATTTCCTTTGTTTATAGATTTCATTTAATGTAGTAGGCCGCGGTGTATTGTTTTTGATTTTACAATTCTAATTGACATTTTGCATAATAATGTGTCTTTTCGGAAGGCTATTTCGTTTCTTTACGAATATTTTCTAATTGGCGCTTAATTTACTATCTTCGTGACTGAAAGTTCTGAAGATAATAATGTCTTGACGGGCTCGGTTCCTGAATATAGATTTAAAGATGAGTGGGATATATATGAAGCTCCCTTGGAGCTCTTTTTCGTAGCTTATGGTGTGATGGAGATGAAAACGGTTTCACTTTTGTTGGTTGCTCTACGTTTGCTCCCGTGGGCATTTTTTCTCTGCGGCTTTGATTATAATTTCCTGTATATTATTGGAGCTAATAATGATGCTGCTGACGGTATTTATGGATTGCCGGTAGACACGAAAGACTCGATATTATTGTTGAATCGTGTATATGTTTATTTTCTTTTCTTAGTTGTACGTAATGTACCTATAGATTCTATGAAATTTCGATGCGAATTACGTAAGGATAATGAATTGAGTCATATATTTTTATATGTTCTGAATAGCTGGCCTGCCTCGAATGATGTGTCGATATTTGAGCCTTCTTTTATCGAATGAATGAGATCTATATTGATACGGGTTTATTAATGTGGGGTTCTAGAGTTATTATTCCTCTTAATTTTCGAAATCAACCGTTGAATTAATTACACGGTACCCACTTTGGTATAGTGATGATGAATTCTATGGCTGGGAAATCTTTTTGGTGGCCTTTTATGGATAAGGATATAGAAGGTTTTACTCCGAAATGCGATGTTTGTTTATGTTTATCATATAATACTCTGAAGACTGAATTAAGTAAATATGTGAAGGCGGTAGATGTGTTTGCCTGTATTATTGTGGATTTTTTGGGCTCTATTGTGGGAAAGTTGTAATGTAGATGCTTTTTCGAAATGGCCTGAAATTTTTTAAATGTTGCAAATTCAAATGTTACCTGTATGTAGCTCTCGTTTTGCTATTCCCTTTAAGATTATCTCGGATATTGGCGCGTCTTTTTCTTCTTTTGATTTCTTCTATTTCTGCGAGGTAATTGGTATCTAACTTTTTTCAACTGCTCCTTATCCTCCTTCCTGTATTGGTGCTGCTGTGAATGCTGTCTAGTACCTCTAGTTAGGAATTTTGAAACCTTCCAGATTTCTGAATGTTGCTTGTTTGAGCTCCGTCACTATAAAGAATATTTATTTATATGCTTACCGTTATACTTGACATTGTTATTCCGGTGAATGTCCTTCCGCTGTCATTAAGACTACCCTCGATAGACAAATAAATAATTATAAGGAAAGTAGAGTTGTAACTTTTAGAGAGAGTGAACTTTATAGATTACGGAACTACCTATATGCCATGTTGGAAATGAGCTACTGTTGATGATGTATTGGGTGATACGCGTTATTTGTGTAAATTACCTGATGAAACTGCCCTGATCTGGCGATGGCATACTGTTCATATTTTGAATATCGAGAATAATTTCCAGCCTTATACTAATCTATCTAATTATATGGTTAAAAATATCAATTTACTCATTTATTAAAAGAAATAACGCATGACGCACGTTTCGGTGGAACTTCACCTTCTTCAGATGCTAATAGCAAACTAACTATTTAATTTAATTTAATTTAATTTAATTTAATTTACATATACATTCATGTTTAACAATTAGTCACTAATAAATTGAGAAAAAAAAAATAACAATAATAAAATCTAGGCACCTAGGCGCATGCACCTGTATGTGCTACAATATATAAAGAACAAAACAATATACGTTTACAATGTGAATTAAATAGTGACGATAAATCTTTTGCATCAAACTAATTACACAATATCTCTAAATAAGTCTGAGTTTGTTGAAACATATTTTTTAGCTCTTAGTCGAAATATATGGAATTTGGTTATATTTTTTATATTTGTCGGTAACTTATTATGAATTTTGGGAGCAATTGTGGTAACGAATCGTTGACTAGCATCACGGTGACATGTTGGAGTGATTAAGCTATTATTTGACTTAGCTCTTGTGTTATGAGGATGTGTAGCAGTAATTCTTAACAGTGGTTTTCTAACTATAAACATACAACATGAGTATAAGTACAGTGTTCTTATGTTTATGATTTCATTATTGTAAAGGAGAGCTATCGGATAAAGAAATGGTTTTCTAAAAATCATTTTGACAATACGGTTTTGTATTACTCTAAGTGGCTGTAAGGTTGTATCATACGAACCCCCCCATACGATTATGCCATATCGGAGGATTGACTCTATAAGTGATTTATAAATAATTATTAACTGTTTGCGATTCATGAACTTTCTTAATTCATAAAATTTGTGTATAAATCTTCGTAATTTGGTTATTAGAGATTGTATTTGCTCGTTCCATTTGAGGTTTTGGTCAATTACGATTCCTAGATATTTCGTTTTTTCAGACATACTTATTTCAAAGTTATTATTTATGTGTAGTTTAAATTCTGGTCGATTAACGTTTGTTATTGAAAATGCTATGAACGTTGTTTTGCTAATATTTAAGGAAAGTTTATGAAAATCTAGCCAGTTCTTTATTTTACTTATGCCCAGTTGGGCTTTAATTTTTACCTCTTCCCAAGTGTGATCATTAAAAACTATAACGGTATCATCTGCATATGAGATTGATGTTCCATTGACATGTAATTTTAATAAAGAGTTTATATACATTAAGAACAGAATTGGTCCAAGAACAGTTCCTTGGGGGACACCTATCTTTACTTCTTCTGGGTCACTTAGTGTATCTTTTATTTTAACCATTTGTTTTCTTTGAAATAAATAATTTCTTAGGAGTTCTAGCACAACACCTCTCACTCCATAATGTTCTAGAACATTTAACAGTGTATCATGAGGTACTGTGTCAAAGGCTTTCGCCAGATCAAGAAACACTGCTACACATTTTTTTCCTTTGTCTAGGTTAATTTTAATTTCATTTACCAGTTCAAACATAGCGTCACATGTGCTCGTGTTTTGTTTAAACCCATATTGATTCTCACTTAGTATATCGTTTTTTACTAGATAATCATTCAATCTTACCTTTAAACATTTTTCAAATATTTTTGCTGTGGTATTTATTAGACTAATGGGTCTATAATTTGTTATGTGGTTTTTATTTCCATTTTTGTATATTGGTGAAATTATTGATGTTTTAAGTTGTTCTGGAATATCTCCACTTTCAAATATTAAATTAATAATATGAATGAGTGGTGCTAACATATAGTAGTGATGTTTTTTTACTAATTTAGAAGTTATTTGATCTACTCCAGGAGAACTATTTTCTTTTAATGTTTTTATATGAGAGATAACTTCATTTCTGTCGACGGGTTTTAAAAACATAGATTCTTTTATTTTTGGATAATTTATTTTATAATTTTTAGGGGGTTATCAATTTTTTTTGATAATTTTCCACCGATTTCTGTGAAATATTTATTACAAAAATTGACCATGTCTTTGGTACAAGAGAAGGGATCATTAGTATCGTGGTTGACAATATTTATTTCTTCTACTGCCTTACTAATATTTTCATTTGTTGCATCTTTCAACACTTTATAAATTTTTTTCATATCTTTGGTATTTTCTAATATGTTTGCATAATAGTTGGATTTTACATTCGATATAATTCTGTTTAGTTGATTTCTGTAGTTTTTATAGTTATTAAAAAGTTCTATGTTTTGTCTGTTTTTATTTACTTGTTTTTTTATTTTATCCCTATGCTTAATCGAGTTTATTATTCCATCAGTGATCCAGGGTTTAATCTTTTTATTCTCTTTTACTTTTATACTCTTTGTGGTTGTACATTGATATATTAGACTGGTCAAAATGTTCATGAATTTGTCATAAGCCAGTGATGGATTGTTGAGCGAGAGTACCATATTCCATTGTGTTCTTGACAATAAATCTGTAAACGCTTCATCATCAAATTTTTTTAATCTGTTTATAGGTTATTGTTTTTTTAGTAGAAAGGTTATGTGTATTGTTTATGGCCAAATAGACAGGAAAGTGATCAGTTATATTGGTATTAATTACTGAGGCGTTGTACTCAACTTTATTTACAGCTGACTTCGATCTCACAAATATGTGATCTAAACAAGACTGAGTGTGAGATGTAATTCTTGTGTAAGTATTAATATACGAAGTGAATCCATGAGCCATGAGCATACTTAAATAGTTATTACTTTGTGCGTCCGAGTCGTCCAAAATGTCAAAGTTTATATCACCTATAATGATATCATAATCTTTTCTATTTACGTTAGAAATGAATGTATCTAAATCTTCAATGAATAAGTTTTCTTTTGTCGCTGGTGATCTATAACAAGTTAATATATTGAAAAGTGTTTTATCTTTGTTAAAAGTTAAGTTTGATACAGTTACTCTGGTTAAAGGCAAGATTGTATGTGTGACATTAAAATCAATCTTACTATTAATAAAAATTAACATGCCATCATTCTGGTTTAAATTACTGTTGTTGAAAATGGTGAGAAACCCAGGAATCGAAAAATCAGAGGCGGAGTGAATAAATCGAGTTTCACCAAGAGCTATTACATCAATATCTTTACTTAAATTGGATGATGTTAAAAATATTAAAAATTCATCAAAGTTCCTAAATGCACTTCTTATATTAAGGTGTAAAATGCTAAAAAAAATATTGTTCTTTATGAGTCCAACCTTTTCAATGAACTGTTCCATGTCCTCCGCTTTCATTTTCCTATCTTCAATGATTTCATTTTCGAGTTGATTTAAAATATTTTCTTCGTCTATATCCATTAGTTTATATATAATTAAGTACAAATCTATTTGATTATTTTTGGTATAGAAAAGTTCATCATTGTTGAATTTATCTTATCAATTATAATTAATTTTACTTTTAAGAACAGCAGTGTGGTAGGCCAGGGTAGGACACTCTCGACTATCACACCTATGGTTAATTTCATATTTCGTTTTATATTTTTGATTTGACATTGTGCAGTTATTACACGTGGCACTCTGATTCTCTGTTATTTCGGAAACAAGAAATGACTAATTTTGTAGAAGGGGTGAATAGAAAGATGGTTACAAATAATTATTAGAATAGGAAAAACCAATTCTCTACTGCTAGTCCGGTAATTTTGAAATGATTAAGAAGGAGGCTTGAAGTATGATCGATTTGGCTATTCTATAGGAGGCCGGAATGCTTGTATTTGTTTATCTATTTATTTATTTATTCATAAACGGGCAAACCCCTCTTTACAATATACAGACAATATATAATATGAGATAAACAATATAAAAAATACAAAGTGATACGATATATATCACAAAGTATCACAGAGTAGCGACTCCATCAAGAGATTTTTTATAAGTACACAAGCTCACACCAGTTATACCCAGTCTCAATATACGTGATATGCTGCTATTGTAGCCATAATTAGTATGGTGAAAGGGAATGCTGAAAAGTTCACTATTACGTGTTGGTATTCTATGGAACTTAAAACTGATTTGTGCCAACAATTCCGGACATGATGTTATGCCATGAATTAATTTATACCATAAAATTAATTCAGATCGATTTCGGCTAGTTTCTAAGGTATTAATCGAAATGTGCTCCAAGTTTTGGGAATAATTGTATGTACCCCGGTATAAGCCCAATTTATAGGCAATACATCTCAGAAACTTGTTTTGTATACGCTCTAGACGATTAATATGAACTAGGTAATGAGGACTCCGGGCTGGAGAGGCATATTGGAGACAACAATATATGAGTGACATGTATAATATTTTTGTTGAAAGAATTGACAATTTCTGCGTATTTCTAAGAACAAAACCCTGTTTTCGAGAGCCACTGCTCACAGTTGAATTTACATGCTGAACAAATGTAAGTTTTTCATCAAATAATACTCCCTGGTCCTTAACAACCGTTACTCTTTTAATGATCTTATTATCCATATGATAATCATTCAGAATCGTGGAATTTGCTCTACTAAATGTAATACATTGGCATTTATCAGGATTCAACAACATACCATTTGATTCTGACCATCTTACCGATGAATTGAGATCTTCTTGTAGTTTGTTACGGTCTGTTGGTTTTGAGATGTTTGTATATAATTTCAATCGACATCTGTAATGTTTCTAAAATATTAAGTTTAATTCCCTTACTTTCGGTATTTCCAAGTATCCGCGAAAATCTCACATTCAATTTCGATTTTAAAATATTACTTACTGAAAGTAAGGGAATTAAACTTAATTTTTTAGAATCCTTACGGTTTAATAAATACCTGCATTCCGGTCTCCTATTGAATAGCCTACTCGATCATACTTCAAGCCCCCTTCTTAATCTTTTCGAAATTACGGAACTACCTGACTAGCTGTTCAGAATTGGTTTTCCTTTTGTAATAATTATTTTTAACCATCTTTGTATTTACCCCTTCTACATTATTTGTCATTTCTTGTTTTCGTTATAACTGTAAATCATAGTTAGTTTGCCTTTAGCATCTGCAGAAGGTGAAGTTCCACCGAAACGTGCGTCATGCGTTATTTCTTATAATAAATGTGTAAATTGTTATTTTTATCCCTTGTTTTAATATGTTTATTAATTTACTCCTAGTATCGGCCAAATCCATGGAAAACATAATCTATCTAATCTTAACTTGGTAACTGATATTATGTTAATGGGTTTTAATTCACACAAATATGATTCTGATATTAATTCTGATTTGGACGTTTTCCGCGAGGATTTTGTAGATAATGAAACTAGTCTGACACTGTTTCGATCCCTAGTCAAGAAGTTTTAGGGTCATAAGTTCCTTCTAAAACCGAGACACCTAGAAGGTTTGAACACTTATTTAATTTCGTTACAAATATATTATGAATAATGCTCCGCTGAGATCTTATATTATTTTCAAAATCATCCCTGTAATTTAAATTCCTGAAGATTGCGTTTCTATAAAAACTAATATATGTTAAATATCTGTTCCATTGCTCCCTGAGAGAAGGAAACTTTTCTTACATCTTCTTCTTAATAATGAAACAATATATATGTTAAGCTTCCTGTTGAGAAGCAATGGAAGTGTGATACGTATCCTTCCCTTAGAAATGAACGAGTTACTTAGGTAATTTTGTCGTTTAATGTGTTTCTCTATTTATGAATGAATTATTATTACTTACTAATTTTGGGCTGAAACTGGAAACAACGTATCTTCATTATGAATTCTGGTAATTTTGGAAATCCTCTACTTCGAATAGCTTTATCACGTTTGATGTAATTGATAATTTTATCATTTGTGGCTTTTTCCGCAAGTAATCCTATATGGACCCTTCCATATCCTTGTCGCGAAAGCAATCGAGTTTAATTGGCAAGTCTTCTGTCGGCTTTCTTACATTTTCACTCTCGAAAGGTTCCGTCTCTCTTGCTATGGCTTAGAGATAACCGTACTTTCCGTACTTCTCTACCTTTCGTTCTGAGAATCAATGATGTATTAATTAATCTTGAAAACTACCTGAAAAGGAATACGTTAAATCTCGATGTACGACAAACAATGGCTATGATCATTTCTACTCATAATAAGAGAAATAAATTGATAAGAATAATATAACATTAATGATGGAGGGTGCGAAAATAGAAATTGTGAAACTATTCAACTACCTGGGAGTTGTATTGGATGTATATTTATGTTTCAGGGAACAATAAAAGTAAAGCTTCTCTTCTAAATCTTCATAACCGTGGAATGAGATTAATTCTGAAGTGTAATAGATACACACCTATACTTCACATGCGAGAGACTTTGCAATGGCAATCGGTAACAAAGAGATTGACTTTTTTTGCGATGATCTTCGTATTTAGAATAATCTAAGGAATGATGCCAACCTATTTCAATCGGTTTATCAGGTGCAATCTTGAAGTTCACGAATATTATACTAGAGGACCAAACAACTTCCTTATAGACAGATCCCATACCGGAAAGGGTATGAACTCCTTATTTGTTCGAGGTATGGTTCAGTATAACTCCTTACCAGATGTAGTTAAAGACTACAATACCCTTATAACCTTCCAGAGAAAACTCTCAAACTACCTGTTATATAGTTGTAAATGTGTTTATATTTTATTTTGAATGTGTACGGTTGGATTTGGTGGTTGTGATGTAGTTTTTGGTTGCGTATTGCTTTTTGTCAATTTTTTTTTATATTTGTCAATCTTATATTGTTTATTTAAGTAATGTATTGTGAATATTAGGATTTTCCTATTTAATAAACTAACTTACTTACTTTCTTATAGATTTTTTTTCCGTAAAATACCGCGAGGTAGATAATTTTTGTTACATTTTTACTATTTTTGAGTTATATGGCAACCTTTTGTTTTTTTAATTGGAATACCTCTATATTTTTCCACTATGTGGTTCGTCTAGTTTTTAACTTTTTCCACATATATGATAGTATAGACTTTTTCTCTGAAGCGCGAATATTATCGACAGTTTTCTGAAATTAAATGCGTAATTCTATAGAAGGCCGTGGATACCTGCAATGAACCTGTGAGTTTCTTTTCGGTAACGAAAATTCGGATAGCTTGCAAATTGCTATCTTTTACTTAGAGACCACTTATAGATCTATTTTCTAACGGTATGTTTGTGTCTACAGATTTGTAACGTATAGTATCTAATTTAAATTCTCATATTACCGCTAGAAAAAATTCTACAAATAGAACAGTGCAAATTTATTTATAAAATAACAAAAAATCAACAAAAATGCAACACAAACATGAGCATAGTCAATGAAATACATTCATATGCAACTATCCAAATTTGATGGTGATGTTTACGTTGACGCCCGTTTTTTCTCATTGGCTCATCTTTATAATTCTTTGGATGGCGTTTAATAGAGCTTTTGTACTCTTTCGCTGATTTCGATAGGCTATATGAATTGCCTATCAAAGTTCCGAGGTGTTGCTTCTATACAGGTTGTCCTATTTGCCATGGGCCTCTATTGCTATCTCGTTCACTATAATTACTACGAGGTTGGTCTGATTTGAAGAACTCTGCAGTTTTTTTCGTAAGGATTCCTCGACAGTCTTTGATCGAATATCTCTATAAGTATAATTTTTACATATAAAATGGTATGAAAATATTATTTCGCATTTTGAACGTTCTTCAAACTGGTATTTTTCGAGGATATTTGTTCGTCTAGTTTTCGAGATTATCTCGTTCTACTGTTTTTTTAATATGGATCTGCATTTTTAATCCTAATTTTAAATGCTCTTTTTCTCTAATTTCGACGTTTTATCACCTGTCCGTATTCGTTTGTATTTAAATGGTTATTAACTAGTATTTTGGTTTTTTGGCTCTTTTTTCATTTTATCGTAGGTTTATTTATGGAGCAGAGAGAAACTATTGCTTATATTAGCCTATGATCCGTAATACTTGTGTCGTGTCATTGTAGGTTTAAACCGACGTGGTAGAGTTTTCTGATGGTGAAGAGTTATATTAATTTTTTTCTTATACGTTCGAATTTCTACTTTTATTTTGGCTTTTTATCTTTAAAACGCTATCATATATGAGAGTGTGCTTCGTCGTTAAAATCAAATAAAAACCGGTTTTTCGAGAAATACAATATGATATACTGGTCCGTTTTTGAACACGGTAAGTTGATGGTAATATCTCGATAACTAGACGACCCTATTTTCCTTATAAAAATTCCTAATTGTTGAACGTCTGACGTGGGTAAATTTTTTCCTTCTCTAATTGTCTTAGATATTATACTTTTTGAGATATTTGATGAAATAATTATGAGCTATTTTTCGAATAACCCACGTAGCTCGAGTTGGAATTTTTATTTTTCTAATATGGAACTAGATTTTCAATGTCCTCTAAACCCTGCTCAATTTATCTAATTTGCCCTACCTTGTACTTCTTGTAATTACCGAGATAGCAATGACCCTTAGGACACCCTGTATATCCCGCTGCGTCTATTTGTTTTATTTCCCTGCTCTCTTTGATGTATATTTTTTAGCACGCTGTTGAGAAAATGATCCGTGCTCTGCTAAATATCTCTCAAATCGGTTGCCTTGTGGATATCTAATGTGTTATAAATGAATGTGATTTTTGTAATTTCTTGGCCATTATTGCTTATATAACTTACGAATTATAGTTCCGTTGCTTCTTCCGCGTTTTCATTACTCAGTATAAAACGTACCTGCTTATCTTATTTTTCTTAATTTTCTTACACTGCATTTTTCGATGCTTTTAATTAATATCTATTACTTAATAAAACCTATATCTCGACTATATTCTTCTTTATGTACCAAGGTTCGATCCTATATCCGTTGATATTGATTTGACTTTTATTTTTGTTTGTTGTCGTTAACATTATCCTTGACCTACTTTTATATTATGCATTTATTTTCAGAAAATTGTCCTTTATTTGCGCGTTTCTATGTGAAAGTTTTTACTATATTATATTTTTCTAGTGGTAGGGCACAGCCGAGTTGTTTGGTCTATAATTTTACAAGGTATTCCCTTTAATTTTACTTAGATTTGCTTTATAACTCGAAGATAGTAAATATGTAAATAATGTTAACTACCCCTCAGCATTCTACGGTATCTAATCTATATGATTGTTATATTACCTGTTGACGGCTTCTTCGGTTTCTAGATATAGTGGCTCTGTGTTGCGAAATCCGCTACCATCTTTCTTCTATGATATCCGAGTTACCATTCTTAAGTACCCTATATGGGTCATCCTGTACTGCTGCCTCTATTTCTCCTTTTTTATCGTTTATATTCTTCCCTCCTTCTTGATACTTCCGTTCTGCAAACTGTAGTTCGTGGTCTTTTCTATATTCTTCCTGTTGTGTTTTCTATGTGGAATCGTCAATCCTGTGAATGAAACTTGATTTAATGATTAGTATTTATGCTTTTGGGTACTCTTTGGGTTGGAAATCGTATTGAATGTTATGTTCTTTCATTTTTGTTAGCTTTTATTAGTATATGTCATCCATATTAGGATGCTCCCTAGTCATAGTATATTTCCTTGTTATCATTTTCCTCAATCCCTATGATATTATATTTCTGCTATAGAAGTATCTACTAATAAACTCATAATTTTGAACAATATTTATTTTATTTATTTTTTTAAATTTTATTAATATTCAACGGGCAAAACCCTTTACATGTAATATACGTTTATATTAAAAAATAGTAAATTCCCCATACAACGATGAAATATTGCAATTTCAATTAAATAATTTTACAAATATCTATTAACCATAGTTTTAAGTTCTCGTTTAAACTTAGATAAAGAATCTATATTAGTGAGACCCGCAGGTATAACAATTTTATTCCACTTTCGCCTCATTTTAGGGACAGAGGAATACTTAACATAATCAGTTCTTGAAGTACTCTCTTGATAAATTCTACATACCCTTAGATTATAGCGCTTTTCACGCTCATCAAATAATTTTACAATAGGATCACAGTTGTAATGACTGGTCCTGGGTACTAAATAATACAAAGGTTCATTCTATACTTTGGTCTTTATTAGTATAGTGTTATAGACTTATCGCTAAGCCCTCGGGCAGCGTGACGAGTGTCTATGTCTATCTGATCTATCTGAGCGCTCTCGATATTATGTTATGCACCTGTTTATATACAGGTCTATGCATAACATCATCGTTCCAACCTTGGCTAGCTAAGCACTTTCAGTGTGTTTACAATCTAATATCAAATACAACAACATTCTTAACGTCTTTGACACTGACCTACTGGTCTACATGCACCTCACGAGACCAAAATACACCTTTTTAAGAAAGTAGATATCGTGTTAGACATGTAATGACTTAACGGATTCTATATTGAGAAACAAGGCTAAGTCAAAATAGTCATGATCAACTACACTCATTCTCCGATTCATTTTATATGCAACATACCTAAATAACTTATGTTGAACTAACTCAAGCTCCCTAATCAAGTACTTGTCGTGTGGAGACCAAATGATGGAGGCTTTCAATAAGATAGGCCTTATAAGAGTCTTATATAGATAAATAATAGAAGAAATGGTTTTAAATTCTTTAGTGGTCCTTTTAATGAATCCTAGGTATTTAGCGATAGAAAACTCCGAGATCCCTTATAGTTTCGACTTTGTCCAGAAAAATTCCATTGTTGCCATACTGGAATAGTAATCTATTAGATTTGCTACGAACAAAAGAAATGAATTTACACTTGTCACAATTTAGTTCGATTTTATTATGACATGACCATACGTAAATTTTATCTAAGTCTTTCTGTAAACAAACCTGATCGTAAAATTTTGAAATCCTTCTAAATACTTTAATGTCATCTGCAAAGACAAGTATAGGGGAAACAGAGAGATCATCAACAATATCATTTATAAAAAGTATAACTAAAAGTGGCCCTAGGTGTGATCCCTGAGGAACACCGGAGGTAGCAGTGAATGGATCAGATAAATTTCCCCTAATCCTCACCCGTAGTTGACGATCAGACAACTAGGACAAGAGCCATTTTAGAGTGGATCCGCTAAGACCAAAGTTAGATAATATAAAGATTAATTAATTATGATTCACAGTATCGAAAGCTTTGGCGAAATCAAGATAAATAGAATCTATCTGTTTCTAAAACATTCGGTGTTTTATCGTTTGGCACTTCTGATATAAAATTATTATAAAAATTTAAATTCGTAAGGGTAGATCTACCTTTAATGAAGCCATGTTGTTGTTTGATGATAAATAAAATACAGAGTTCACAAATATTATTTGCAACGATAGAATCAAAAACCTTTGAGATGGTACCGATAATCGTGATAGGTCGATAATCTGCAATTTCTTCCTTATTTCCTGATTTAAAAAACAGGGGTAATAAATGATTTCTTCCGTATGCTGGGCATTTGCCCCAACTGTAACGATTTGTTGTACAATAGATATAGAGGCTATGCA
This sequence comes from Cynegetis impunctata, assembly GCA_030704885.1. Taxonomy (NCBI): domain Eukaryota; kingdom Metazoa; phylum Arthropoda; class Insecta; order Coleoptera; family Coccinellidae; genus Cynegetis; species Cynegetis impunctata. The sequence goes on from JARQZK010003779.1 coordinate 86,874, forward strand.
AGAGAATGTACACATTTCTTAACAAGGTGAGCAGAAAGGCCATCTGAATCATAAGATTTCTTATCCTTTATTCCCAGAATAGTTGAAGCATTTTCCTCATAAGATATAGTGAAGTCAAGTTCTTTATTCAGCAGTAACTGTTGAAAGTAAGAAGACTCAGCTTGTAAATAAACTAACTCAATATTCCCGGCAAATAAATTACAAGTAGCTTTGACATTATTGCTTTTACCATTATTGAATAACATTTCACTAGGAATGTTGTTCGACTTACAAAGATTATTCACATAGTTCCATCAATTTTTATTGTTTTTTTGAGACTTCCCCTCAACATCCAATATGTATTGCTCTCTATAGATCCTAGACTGCCTCAAGCATATAGCTCTCAATTTCTTATATTCCATATAATGTTCAAAAACATTACATTTTTACCATTGCTTATGCATTTTCTTTTTATTTATCATATTAGAAGTAAGGGTATCAGATTACCACCTAGGGTAAGTATTATTATACAACATAGATAAAGGAACATGTTTGGCAATTTAATTATCCGAAATTGAGTACGACCTAGCTGTATTGGTTTCGATGGAAATATTATCAAATTCATTGTCCCATTCTGTTCTCTGAACATATATATATAGGTTATGTCGAATGTAAACAACGTAAATTCTCAAGCTCCTGAAGAAATTAAGAAAAAGTGCTCTCATTGCAAAAAAAGTGTGAAAATCTCGTATGACTGTGAAAACTGTAATTCTTACTTTCACCCTAGTTGTGCGGGACAAGCAAAAGTGCTAAATTCTGACAATAAAGTGAATTGTTGTTTTAAACGCGAGAGTGAGGTTAAAAAACTAGAACATTCATCTGAAAATCCAGAGATGGATGAGAAAAAGATAAAAAATATGATAAAGGAGGTGCTAAATGAGAACCTGCAGGACTTCAAGAAACTGATGCGGTCTGATTTGGCTGATATAAAAAAATCGATGCAATTTGTGTCGGACAGTTTCGATGAACAGAAGAAGACAACGGATACAATATTGCTTGAAATGCGGAGGCTAAAGGAAGAAAATACTTCGCTACAATTAAAAGTAAGAGAGATGGAACAAATAATAAACACCAATGAACAGAGGGAAAAGGAGGGTAACTTAATCTTGGCTGGAATACCGAAACAAAAATATGAACCAAAGATCATAGCCGATAAAGTTTTTAAAGCCATGAAGGTCGAAGTGAAAGAAAGTGATATACAGGATATCTATCGGATAACCAAACGAGGAGATGGGCCCATACTCATTAAATTTAGAAATAAGGAACTGAGATTGAAACTGCAAGAGAAGATCAGAGAAATCAGGGGTGTCAAGGTGAATGAGTGTGGATTGGTGGGAAATAATGACAATATATATCTAAATGAAGACCTAACCAAATTCAACCAACAATTATTTAAAAAGACGAGAGAGTTAAGAAAGGAAAAAAACTTGAAAGCAGCATATGTCAGAAATGGGAAAATCTACTTAAGAAAATCTGAACAGGAGGATCCAATTAGAATCAAGTGTGAGGGTGACTTAGGATTTTAACTGAGATTTGGCTGAATATATTTGGGGGATAAAGGATGTGCAATTTTTATTATGTGTATGCCTCTAAATGACATTCTCGACGAATACAAGGCTTGTGAAGCAATGATATGTGATAGCTTATCTCAAAGTACGTTTTTAAAATCGACAAAGGACATAAATGTAATGCATGTAAATATAAGAAGCATTTATAAGAACTTTGATAACTTTTTAGTGTTTCTGGAGTCTATAGAGGGGGAAATCGATGTCATTGTTATGTCAGAGACACACACAGTTTTCAATATTCATGACTTTGATATACCTGGTTTACCTGGTTTCTGTGCATTTTGGAATAACAGTGTACATAACAAGTTTGATGGATGTATGATATATGCAAAAGAACAAATATGTAAAGATCATTCACTTATTGAAATAAAGAGTGTAAAGTGCCATAAAATGTCATTATTTAAAAGTAATACATTGGTAGATGTCTTAGCATTCTATCGTTCCCATGAAATTAATGTGGATGATTTTACATCTAACTTAGGTGAAATACTGGAACAAAGCATTGTAGATCCTAACCGTATGTATGTCTTTATTTTGGAGATATCAATATTAACTTGTTGGATACTAGCTCAGTACAAACGAATAATTATTTAACATTAATGCATAGTTTTGGGTTCACAAGTGTTATAAATAGTCCAACTCGAGTACAAGGTAGCTCGAATACTTGCATTGATCATTTGTTCGTGAAATGCAAAAGCCAATTTTATAGTGATGTGCACTCGGCTATATTAACTAGTGACTTCACTGATCATTTTCCGATTTTCTTGAATATAGAACTCCAGAACACTGACAGTAAAAATGTTAAAAGTACAAGAGTGTATCATAAAACTAATTATACAAAACTCACTCAGCTATTGTCTGAGGCAAATTGGGATGACGTGGTGGATACCAATGATGTTGATTTAAGTACAAATAACTTCATTAACTCATTACAAACCTGTATTGAAAATTGCCAGTATGAATGTAAAATTAGTAATAAAAAGAGAAGGCTAAAACCTTGGATCACTGATGGCCTTTTGATATCGATAAGAAAAAGAGATAAACTAAAAAAACAGTCAGCTCTTAATCCAAATTGCTTGGATGCTCTGAATACGTACAGACAGTACAGAAATCAATAAACAAAACTAACAAAAAAATCCAAACATGACTATTATAAAAACAAAATTTTTGAAAGTGGGACGGATCAAAAAAAAACGTGGAAAATAATAAAGGATGCTACTGGTGATAAGGAAACCAGAAGGGAAGTAAAACATGTTATGAGTAGTAATGGTGAAATACTGAGTAATCCAAGTCAGATAGCAAATGAATTCAATGGCTTCTTCACTAGTATAGGAGATAAGCTGGCGGCTTTGATTGAGTTGAACCGAAATCATAACTACACTGGGGCTACACCAGTCAATCCAGAATCTTTCTTCTTCATACCTATTAGCGAAAGCGAGATTATAAATCAGATCAAAAAATTAAAAAATAATGTTCAAAGTGGACAAGACAACATAACATCTGAAATGATAAAGGATAACCATGTATTTCTGTTGAAACCGTTAGTCCATATAATAAATCGTATTTTCTGTACAGGAGTATATCCTGAAGCCTTAAAAAAAGCCATAGTTATACCTATTTACAAACAAGGCAATAAAGAATTAACAACAAATTATAGACCTATAGCTTTAATAAGTACTATTAGCAAATTGGTAGAGAAATGCATTAAGTTTAAACTGGCAAAGTTTCTCAATAGACATGCTATCTTATCTGAAAATCAATATGGATTTAAAGAGGAAACCAGCACAGAAGATGCATTGAGTAAAGTTACAGAGAAAATACTTAGTAGTTTGGATGGTGGTAAAAAGGTTATAGGAATATTTCTGGATTTGACAAAGGCTTTCGACACTGTGGCGCACGGAGTCTTACTGTGCAGGTTGAACAATATGGGCATTAGAGGAGTGGCGAATGACTTGTTTAAATCATATCTTACGAACAGAACCCAATGTGTAAAAGTGAACAGTAGTCTAAGCGATCCTCTAGAGTTGGGATGTGGTGTGCCGCAGGGTACAGTTCTTGGTCCCTTTTTGTTCAACCTATATATTAATGATATGCTCTCTGTGCTTGACGTGGGGAGTGTCTTCTGTTTTGCGGACGACACTGCAGTGGTTGTGAGTGGAGAAACTTGGGAGGATGCTCAGAGTGAAGCGGAAACTGCGATAACAAAAATCAAAGAATGGTTGGACTACAGTCTATTGTCACTAAATGTACAAAAAACAAAGTTTATAACCTTCGGCTTTACTAGGGTAAATTTACCGATGTTCACAAGCATAAGAATTCATGGCCCAGGTTGTACTAGGACTGTAAATGACTGTAAATGCAAAAACAAAGTAGAAAGAACGCAATCACTCAAATACTTGGGAGTATTTGTTGATGAAAATTTAAATTGGAAAACACACGTTTTGTATGTAGTGGGTAAAGTAAGAAAACTTATATATAAATTTTATGAACTAAGAAATGTGCTACAGGGAAGGATTCTTAGAACGGTTTATTACTCTCTTGTTGAGTCGATGATAAACTATGGCCTGGTGGTCTGGGGAAGTGCATGTAAGACAGTTTTGCAACCTTTGTTTGTGGCGCAGAAATATGTGATAAAAGTAATGTATTTTAAAAATAAGCGATTTTCAACTGAAATCTTGTTTAAAAATTATGATTTTCTTACATTGGAACAACTTCATGTTAGGTCAGTAATCAGATTCATGCTCAAAAGGCCTTACTATAAATTAGAATTGAAGCATCAATTAAACACGAGGGGTGCATCTCAACAGAATGTACTGCTTCCCTCTGTCAGGCACTTGGCCATGCAAAGACACATAAATTTTACTGGCCCAAAGGCTTTTAATGCCTTGCCCCTGCAAATGAAAGCAGGAACGTACAAAAGAAGTAAGCCAAGGATCGATATGTGGATTAAAGAAAGCGGGTTTAAATTTAATTTTAATGCTTGAGGTGTTTTTGTGAATACTGGAGAATACCTCTCAAAGTTGGTCATCATTTTCGACATGCCTGGATATAGATAGTATATTAGTTTTGTTAATTTGGGAGTTACTGCACACACAGTTTTTTATATTCTATCGTGCAGCTCATTGGATATAGAACATAGTGTAACATAGTAATGTAATGTAGTAATGTAGTTTTCAATGTAATATTGTTTTGATGTTCTATATTAAATATTATTATTATTATTATTAAATATATTATTAATTTTATCATTTATAGCATCATAATCAGCTTTAGCAAATTTCAATTTATTTTTATCACGAGAGATAACACTAAGAGACTTACAGCTCAACTCTAATAAAACCTGATTATGATGACCATCTAGAGGCACCGAAATATCTGAAGATTCTATAACACGAACGTTATTTTCCGATAAAGTAGAAACAATATAATAAAGTCTAACAATATCCCTACGATTATACTTGTCTTCACTGTTTGTTTGACATCGTATGAATTTTTACAACGCCTAACAGTTTGTTCTTTATTTTGTTGCTATTTTACCTATATTAACTATATTCTACTTCATCAAAAGATTTTCTTCTTCATTTAGAAGTGTATTTACCTTTAGGTCATTATATTTTTCTTTTATCTTTTCCAAAGTTATGTATGCTTCAATTGTATGGAGAAGTAATGAAATAGGATTAAAAAATAAAATTGAATCCCTGAACAGGAAATTTTTAAGATATGCAGCATTTAAAACTGGGAATTTTGTTCCATACTTTGATCATGACCTGAGTCATCTTTACCACATCTTTAATTTAGCTACCTTTGAATCAGCCATGGATAGAGCTGGTATTGTTTTTATTTATAAATTGATTTCAAATTATTTAGATGTGCCTGATCTCTTAAATAAATTAAAATTTTATGTTCCACCAAGAACTTTACGTCACAATAACCAAATATTTATTGTTGACTCAATAAGACCAGGTCAACTTGAATCTATTATTAACAGACTATCAAAAAATTGTAATAATAATGCACTGTGGTTTGATCCAAGCATTAATTCTTTATATTACATTAAAAACAAATGTAAAATATTATTTGTATATGGATAATTTCTTTGTTTTTTTTTTTATTGTTAAATACTTAAATGATGTACAAACGTTATCTTATATTTTATGAATTAATCTTTATTGTATGGGGTTCGTCCCTGTTGAATAAATAAATAAAAAAAAAATGAATAAATAAATAAATATTCCCCTACTGTCTTTATATTACTGATTTTACATAACATTGCTCTTTCATTTTTATCTCTACTTTATGTTGTTTCCTTTTGATCCTACCTCCATCCCTCTTTACCTACTTCTATCTCTTATATTTTCTTTACTATTAGTTGTTTAGAATATTGTTATTTCTTCGCTGAAATTTCTCTCATTTTTCTCTATTTTCTATTGTTACTGGCATTTTTTATATGTGTTATTTAGGATATATGACTTTTACTATATGATACGATAATTTTCACTTTGGGCGTTTATCAAGTGTGACTATTTCTTTAGTTGTATATTATTAATATTGCTATTCTATGAATATTATATTACTTTCTATTCACTTATAATTGTTAATTATACTCACTTTTCTTTGAAGCCTGTACCTATATGGATATTTTGCAGATGTTCGGTCCATCTCCATTTATGGTTCCGTAGATGTTGCCGATGTATTTCTCTCTCTATACTTCCTTTCCCTACTTATTTTTGCTTTATGTAATGTCTTATATTCTCTCTTTATTCATTACTGTCCTCTACTTTATTCCCTTTCTTTGCTTTCCTTCCTCTGTCTGCGTTTACCTGAAACTATAAAGTTCTTATTTAATAACCTTTAAATATCTATGTTTTTCGTTGTGGTTTGCAGATACTGCTCTATTGTTTCACCTACGTCTTTTTATTACGTACTTTCTTTTCTGGTATGTATGCGCTATATAACTTTAACTATTGACTGGTAAATTTTCTGTTCTAGTTGGTATTTGGCTCTTTTTCTTTTTTCCGTTACCTGTTAAATGTTAATTTAACCTATATCTTTTGACTTTCCTGCTCTTATCTACTTAGTACTTTACAGAGAAAACACTTTACGTGTTTTCTCTCTAGTTACTAAGATATGCCTACCTATATCGGTGTATTTCTACTTACCTTTTCTTTCGTATTAACTTTCTCCCGATTTTTCCTTGTCCTATCTGTACTTCTACGGTTCTATATTTCGTTCCGATTTACCTCTATTGATCTTAATCTTTGCTCCTACTTGGGTTTCTTCTATTCGGTTTGATTTTTAATACTTTGGTTATATTTATATTATTCGTAGGGGCTACTTGCTGTAATCGTTATTGGGACAATTATTAACTCCTTTATGGGTACTTTTTCATTATCTTACCTGTTTATTTTCTTGTTGATAAGCTCTATTTATGACTATCCTCTTGTTTGCATTTCTGGATACGTAAGTTATGCAAATGGCGCCGGTTATTTACGTATTGTTTTAGGTACACTTATGGAGTTCTGTCCGACGACTCCGATTTTTATAATATTTCTATTTCTTATTTCTTTTAAGCTGGTGTGGCCGACGATACTTTCTGATTTCCTCACTTTCTCCCGGTGTTTCTCCGAAATTCGGAGTCGGAATTATCTATTTTTATTGTCATCTTATGTCGTAATTTGACGTATTCCGGGCCGGTGTGGTAGATCGCTGTTTTCTGTTGATATTTGTTTTGACGTGTTCCTTTTCGACGGAAATAATATTTAATTTCTTTATTTTGTTCACTATTTTTTTGGCTGTATACGTGGATTGTATCTCTTCTACTCACTTCTAATTCTCTGTTTCTATCTATCCTACTCCCTTGTATCTTCGTTTTCTATCTTATATCGGTTAATTATCGTTCTTTCTCTTGACAGTCTATTATTTCCGAATACTCCGATTTGTATGTTGTTTCTATTTCTTACTTGTTTTATGCTGATGAGGCCGAGGATACTTCCTGATTTTTTAAATTTCTGGCTGTTTTTCCAGCTATTATCTATTTCAATTGTAAACTTTTGACGTAAGTTGACGTATTTATGGCCGGTATGGTTGGTCGCGTATGCTGCTGAGTTTTGTTTTGACGTTTCTCTACTTTTCGAAAGAATCTGGAAAGAATTTATTTCTTTATTTTGTACTCACTTTTTAATAGGCTGATTCAGCGTTGCCAGACCTACTGAAAAATCAGTAGATCTACTGATTTTAGGTTTCGTCTACTGATCTACTGATTGCATCCTTAAATCTACTGAAAATACCTATGCTGAGAGACATATGAAACCAAGCATATACTTTTGTTCAATGTTGCTGGTTTCTGACAGAGAAAGATCGAATTTTGAATCGAATCATAGAATCATCATCGTTGCTTAGCGCTTAAGTCACGAAACTACAGTATATAGAAATATAGATAGATCATTACAAGTTTTATTCTCCACTATCAGATGGCGTTCAGTCAACATTATTTTTCTCAGCTCTGTGCTGTGATTCCCCCGACCGTATCGTCCGTGTCCATTGACCTTATAATTTAGATAATAGGTCAATGTCCGTATCTGACCATGACGTAATAGTCCTTATAGGGATTCGCAACGTAAACATATTTATATTCTACATTCTACGCATTTATTGATTTTGAGTTCGGCTAGAAAATAATTCTTTTTCATCTGGAAATTTTGAGCGGCAACGGCAATAATAATAAAATGAGGTAAGTTTGATTTCTCATAATTGGTTAGAAAACAAAAAAACGTTATTCCATCTTAGGACTGAAAATGATGCAGAATCTGATAATTCTGGAAATGAGGGGCCTTCCAGTAGAAAAAAAGTTAAATATTCAAGAAAAATTTAATAAAATGTGGCTAAATGACCCCGATTTCACTCATTGAATAATATATTTCTATGCTCCTACTGAATTCTACTGATTTTTCGTGGCAACATCTACTGAAGGTTGAATCCGTCATCTGGGAACACTGGGCTGATTACGTCGCGTTTACCTTTTGAACCAACTTCTCTTCCTCTTACTTTCCTGTCATTTTCACTTCGACTTATTATTTCCTTATTTATCGTACTTTCTCATACTAGTCGTATGAGGAGATCTTTATTAACTCCGACTCAATTTTAGATCGAAACAGAGTCTTTATTAGGGACGTTCCGATACATACAAGGTATCGATACCTACTCATATAAGTAGTACTCGAATCATTTTTCGATACTACTCATATGAGTACCTCCAAAGTATCGATACTTACTCATATCGATACATTTTAGATATTTTTTGGTAATTATTCCGAAAAATGAAAAAAATTGAAAAAATTCATGAAATTTTTGTTACTTACTAATTTTGACCTGATTTTGCCGCTTTCTCACTTTTTTTTCTCAAAAAATTAAAGAAACCTGTCTTATTCTAACCTCACTAACCTAACCTCCAAGTGCAAGAAAGTATCGAATTCAAGAATTTTAAATTAGAAAAATCTTTTTTTTTTAATATTAAATGTATGTATCATATGAATTACTAAAAAAAATCTAAAATGTATCGATATGAGTAAGTATCGATAGTTCGGACCCGATTCTGAACAGATATTTTCCAACATTTCTCTAGCGGCGCTGCTGCGCGACTACGACGGAAACAGAGAAAACCTCTTTTTTTCTCAGTCTACGAGCGGGGCCCTATATGCGAGTGAGAGAAAGTAAGAGATTGTTAAATAACTTCAGCACAGGATTCAGCGGAACAGCTTTTGATCACAAAGAAAATGCGTTCTGAAATTGTACAAAAGTAACATTCGTTCCATTCAGTATGAGTCTGGCTAATTCGATTCCATACCGAGTACTTTCGTTTCGATACCGAGTAAGTATCGCAAGATTGATTCCATACTAAAAGTAGTTGGTATCGAAACAAAAGTATCGAATACTTACTCGTATTTACTAGTATCGGAACGTCCCTAGTCTTTATATGATACGATTTTTCTGGACGTTCTGCCTGTTTATCGGATTCTGTTGTTTTTTTCAACTATCTTGTGAGTAATTTAGTATAGTGAGTCAATATGTTAGCAGGGAATAAAGAGTCCGGTAAACCACCTAATAGTAAGAGCACTCTAGAAAAGTCAGATTTTGTTACTAGAGAACCTATTTTCATTTTTAGTAGGATAAAAAATGCAAGTGATGAAGAGGAAAAAAAGAAGCTTAATCAACTTTTAGAGACACTAAGGAAGAAATTGCCTGAGGGCTTTAAGATAGGAGCTGCTATAGGTGAAGGGGATTGTTTCTTTGATTCCATAGCTCAAGGATTGAACGAGCTAAAAGATAAAGGTCTGATTGCAGGTAGTAAAGGATTTAGTGTAAAGTCTTTGCGGGAAAATTGTAAGCAATATGCACAACAAGTTAATCAATCCAAAAAAGGTTCATGGTTGGGTAGTGCTTTAAAAGGAGAAGGTGAAAAACTTTGTGAATATACAAGCTCTGATTCAGAAATAAAAATTCTAAAGTTGGAAAACGCTATATGGGGAAGACCTGAAGTTGAAGGAAAAATGATATGCGAAAAGTATGGCGTGAAAGTTAGGACTATAGAATTGAGAGATAAAGAGATAGATGGATTACATGTTACTAAAGGTAAGGTAGGTACAGGTAATAATATTATTTACATAGTGAATTACAGGAACCATTTTGTACCACTTCTTAGTAATATTGAAAAAGATATAAAGAGAAGCATAAAAGTTTCTAGAGAGGAAGCTTACGGTAATGTGGTAGCAAACAATATTTCTCAATCTTACATTTCTACACCATTACAAGATATTGAAAATTCCTCACACGAGCAAAACGATCTTTCGAGGAGTACAGGTAAGGAAGATCGTAAAACGAGTAGAAAACGAAGACGTTCTGTTACAGACAAAGATGATATAGTATTGAAGAGGTCGCGTGTGGATGTACACAATATTAATGAAGAAATTAGATTTGCTAAAAGTGTTGCCGGTAAAGAAGGGACACCTAGATTTAATCAGTTCTTAGATTTTTTAATTGCAGGGGAAGGAAAAGAATGTCTAGATGTTCTGAAAGGAAAAGGAATAAACCTATCCAGTATGTCCAGTATTTTAAGTGGATCAGGATCTGATGCTACAAAAGCTTTTAAAGGCTTATATGATCTGTGGTTTGATGAGCAAGGAAATAAAACACGATATTTAAAAACTCTAGAAAAAGAAAGAATAAATCTAGCTAGTGTTTCTAGTATTTTAAGTAAAGCAAGAGCTAATGCTGCAAAGACTTTTAAAGGCTTATATGATCTGTGGTTTGATGAGCAAGGAAATAAAACACGATATTTAAAAACTCTAGAAAAAGAAAGAATAAATCTAGCTAGTGTTTCTAGTATCTTAGGCAGAACAGGAACTAGTGCTGCAAAAGCTTTTAAAGACTTATATGACCTATGGTTTGATGAGCAAGGAAATAAAACACGATATTTAAAAACTCTAGAAAAAGAAGGAATAGGCTTAGCCAGTGTATCCAATATTTTGCATGGAGCAAGAGCTAATGCTGCAAAGACTTTTAAAGTCTTACATGATCTGTGGTTTGATGGGCAAGGAAATAAAACACAATATTTAAAAACCTTGGGAAAAGAAGAAATAAATCTTACTAATTTATCCGGTATTTTAAGTAAAGCAGGAGCTAAAGCTCCCAAAGCGTTTAAAGACTTATATAATCTGTGGTTTGATGAAGAAGGAAATAAAACACAATATTTAAAAACCCTGGAAAAAGAAGAAATAAATCTTACTAATGTGTCTAGTATTTTAGGTGGAGCAGGAGCTAATGGTGCAAGGGCTTTTAAAGACTTATATGATCTGTGGTTTGATGAAAAAGGAAATAAAAAACAATATTTAAAAACTCTAGAAGAAAGCGGAATGGATCTTACTAATGTATCCAGTATTTTGCATAGAGTAGGAGCTAATGGTGCAAAAGCTTTTAAAGGTTTATATGATCTGTGGTTTGATGAGCAAGGAAATAAAACACAATATTTGAGAACTCTAGAAAAAGAAGGAATAAGTCTTGCTAGTATATCCAGTATCTTGCATGGTGCAGGAGCTAATGGTGCAAAGGCTTTTAAAGACTTGTATGACCTGTGGTTTGATGAAGAAGGAAATGAAACACAATATTTAAAAACCCTGGAAAAAGAAGAAATAAATCTTACTAATGTATCCAGTATTCTAAATGGAGCAGGAGCTAATGGTGCAAAGGCTTTTAAAGACTTATATGATCTTTGGTTTGATAAGCAAGGAAATGAAACACGATATTTAAAAACTCTAAAAAAAGAAAAAGTAAATCTAGCTGATGTGCCCGGTATTTTAAGTAAAGCAGGAGCTAAAGCTCCCAAAGCATTTAAAGACTTATATGATCTTTGGTTTGATAAGCAAGGAAATGAAACACAATACTTAAAAACCTTAAAAAAAGAAAAAATAAATCTAACTAATATGTCCAGTATTTTGCACGGAGTAGGAGCTAATGGTGCAAAGGCTTTTAAAGACTTGTATGACCTGTGGTTTGATGAAGAAGGAAATAAAACACAATATTTAAAAACCCTGGAAAAAGAAGAAATAAATCTTACTAATGTGTCTAGTATTTTAGGTGGAGCAGGAGCTAATGGTGCAAAAGCTTTTAAAGACTTATATGATCTGTGGTTTAATGAAAAAGGAAATAAAACACAATATTTAAAAACTCTAGAAAAGGAAGGAATAGATCTATCTAGCATATCTAGTATTTTGAATGGAGCAGGAGTCAATGGTGCAAAAGCTTTTAAAGACTCATATGATCTGTGGTTTGATGAAGAAGGAAATAAAACTCAATATTTGAGAACTATAGAAAAAGAAGGAACAAGTTTTGCTAGCATGTCCAGTATCTTACATGGAGCAGGAGCTAATGCTGCAAAAGCTTTTAAAGACTTATACGATCTTTGGTTTGATAAAGAAGGAAATAAAACACAATATTTAAAAACTCTAAACAAAGAAGGAATAAATTTACCTAATATGTCCAGTATTTTAAGTGGAGCAGGAGCGAATACTACAAAAGCTTTTAAAGACTTATATGATCTTTGGTTTGATGTGCAAGGAAATAAAAAACAGTATTTAAAACATTTTACTGAAAAAAAGAATAAGGAAAGGAATTTTGCTATAAGTAACTTGTCTGGTATTTTAAGTGGGGCAGGAGCCAAAGCTAGCAGTGCTTTTAAAGAATTACATGACGTTTGTTTTAACGACAATGGAGAAGAGACAGAACTTTTAAATAATTTCTATGATGTAGGCTTTAAGCCAGGTAACTTATCCTCTATGTTATGTGGATCAGGATCTCGCGCTTCTCATAGATTAAAAAAATTTCATAATACTCTTTTTGACGATAAAGGAAAGGAAACAGGACTTTTAAGTGATTTTCGTAAGATAGGTTTTAATCCTCAGAGTCTGTGCAGTATATTAAGCGCATCAGTAAGTAGTTTAGGTCAGTTTCATGATTTTTGTTCCACAGAAAAAGCAAAAGCGTATTTAATCCATTTCTCACAGGCAGGTTTTACTATTAACAAATTATCTGATATACTGCATGGAGCAAGGGCTAGCATTTGTTCTGCTCTGGAAGATTTTCACAATGTTTGTTTTGATGAGCAAGGGAACAATACGCAGCTTTTGAATGATTTCTATAGCGTAGGGTTTACGGCAAGTCACTTATCCGCAATATTAGACATGGCGGGAAATAATTCAGCTTCTATCTTAAAAAATTTCCACAAATCATGTTTTAATGAAAGGAATTACTTAAATCACTTCTTAGCCGAGGAAAAACTTTTTACACCAAAAAATTTATCTAGGGTGTTACATAGAGTAGGACTTAGTATTTGTTCTGCCTTTGAAAAATTGCATGGTTTTTGTTTTGATAAAGCAGGAAGTAAAACGGATTATTTAAATAATCTTATCAAAAATAACTCACCAAATACGATACTTAATACACTATATAAAAAAGTAGAAAAAGTTAAAAAAGCTCCTTCTGCTTTCTTAGATGAGCAGAATATTAGTGAAGAAGATAAAATAACCAATCCAGATCTTAACCTGAGTAGCGCATCCGGTAGAACAGAGCAAGAACAAAACTTGGGTAGTTTACAACAAGGTGATTCTAAACTTAAGAGAAAAACCCGGAAGGGTATCTAACTAACCAAAGTAAGAACGGACAAGATGATAAAATTTTAGACACAGTAGCAGGTAGCTCAAGAGATTTATCCCAGAGACGAGGAACAAGGAAAAAACAAATACAGTCAGTACACTACAGCAAGAGGCAACGAGAAGTGTTTTCAGACTTATCAAAGTTTGCGTTATCTATTAAACCAGTGAAACAAGGGCTTTATTTATCTTCTTTTAAAGCACGTGGGGTTGAGATTGATGGTAGATGTGTAGAGATTACACGTGGCTTATCTAGGGTTGCCATCACCCAAATTGACGACACCGGACAAAAATTTTAAAAACCCCGGACATTTGGGTGAAATTTAGTTTTTTCCCCGGACACCTTGTAAAAATATTTTTTCGAATAAAATAAAACATCGTTTTCATTTTGATTTTTTTATTTATTCAAACTTTAAACCGCTTGTTTTGCGGTATGAAGAAAACAACAAAAAACAAATAAAATACTAATATAACACAGCTTTCTCCTTTTGAGGTAATCTAAATTATTCATTAACTATAAATTAAAAGTAATCAAGTTTCAATTTTACCGAGAACAAGTTCTTTTTAATAATTTTACTTAACTTGGTATTTTTCCGACTTGCCAATTTTTGCCAAAATGTCTTCCTTTTCCATCAGAAATTTGTAAAAGTCGGAGCAACTCAAGTCTTTAAAATTATATTTTATTTTGATCAGAGAAGAAACCGTCTCTGTATTCAGCAAGTTTCTCTCCTTCGTCCACTGCTGCGACACAAGCGAAAAAACTCTCTCCACATTCGCATTGTGAGCTGGTATACAAAAATAATATTGTGCAATTTTGAGCAGTTCAGAATATAAATGAGCATTAGGCGTTTTAAAAAATTTCAGCCACAACTGGTTTGCATTTAATAGCTTATCTCCGTCACTGAGACTCAAGCTAAAAGCTTTTAAATTTGCCCATTCGTCAATTAACTTCGTGTCATCAATTTCTACATTGATATCATTGAGGAAAACAACTGTTTTTTCGACATCAGACCATGAAGTACAATCAGTGATGTTTGATAAAATCATCCAGTCAAATTTTTCAAAGTCTTTCATTGGTTTTTCCCACTTTTCTATGTAGGATTTAATTTCTCTGTAAAAGTTCATACAGTTTTCTTTGAACTCTATTTTTGTATTTTCATCTTGTTTGCTCAAAATAGTTTGAATCTTAATGGGCACAAAGTTTTCTTTTATTCTGTCTTCTAAAGTTTTATTCATAGACGTCAATATGTTTCTGGTTTCAATAATTGAGTTATCACTTTTTTCTAACTTTTCGATCTTTCCGTGGAAAACGTACATAACTGAATGAATCAGAAACAAGTGTGCCTGTGATAGTGGATTTACGAAAAACTTTTTAATTAAGACGGGTGGCTTATCTAGGCTTTCAAAATAACTTTTCAGTGCATCAAACATTTTCAAAAATCGCTCGATGGCGGGAAAAAGGCTTAGCCATCGGGTTTTTGAGTGAAATAAAAGTTGCTTGTATTCTGATTCAGCTGCTGTACAGAATTCCTTTAGTTCTTCTGTGCGAACTGTATAAATTGAGAAAAAGTTGTATATTTTCAATATCATCGTCTCTATGTCAACAGGAAGTAAGTCACATCCATGGTGCACAGCGTTGTGAAGTATATGTGCAGAAAATCCTATTCCAACAATGTTTGGATTAATTTTACTTTTCAGCTTGTAGAAGACGTTATTTGTTCCTAATCTACTGCACCCGCCGAAGTTTGTGTTGCAGTTGTCACCAGAAAACGCTATACACTTTGATAGAAGATCATGCTCCCGAAGTTGTTTCATAATAATCTCAACAATGGTATCAGATGTCTCATTTGCAGTAGATTCAATTTCAAGGAGCTTCGATGTAATGCCGTTTTTTTGTTTATCAAAATACTGAATGATTATGGGGAATAATTTTGTGCTGCCGTGATTACTAGCATCGGTAGATACGCTTATAAATGCAACATCTGTTATATCACTTTTGAGTTCAGCAATTGATAGAGGGCTCAACACATTATTTACAATAGCTGTAGCTTTTGTGCGATTACATGTCATGTTTTTGGCCGTATTTGACTCCGAAAACATTACTCGTTTAAGTGAATTACTACAATCTAAAGAATTGAATGACATGTGGTGATTAACTGTGTGGTAAGCCATCGCACCTTCGGCTGCTCTAATAACATTTTCTGGTAAGCTAGGTGTTTTTTCAAAGAATGCCGTAATGCTTGAATTACTTGCTTGGCCTTTCAAATTAGCTTTATGTTTTTCTGTGTTTAGGTGCTCTTTAAAATATCAGAAATACCTTTATTTGCAATAGAAATGTGCGTAGAACAAATTGTGCACATTACTTCCCAGGCATATTTTCCTTTTTTTAACATAGGATATTTGCTTTCCAATTCGCTGTTGAACGTGCATTTACGCTTGGGCATTTTGATCTGAAAAGAAATATACTGTAATATACACACATTATATTCATATAAAGTTGTTTTTATTTAGTCAACATACTCTAAAAAGCCACAAGTAATTTGTAGTAGTAGTAGTAGTTTTTTCTCAAATAAAAGACGTTTATTATTATTATTTGATGTAAACTTACGGAAATTGTTGTGCCGCAGTATCAAACTATCGTCAACCAACACGTTAACACCCGCGCACTTGCCTGCCTCCTGAGTCCGAACTGTGTGAGCGTGCTGCGTCCTGCGTGTCACTGTGATTGACTGGAGTGATCGGGCGGTATCGGTCACCCACCGGGTAGGTGCGTTGTCGGCTGTTTGCAGTGCCGGATTTAGCTTGTAGGCGGCTTACGATTATAAATTAATTCTTAACTAAGATTTGTTTTTATTCATTGCTTATATTTCAATTCATCGGAATTCCCCTGACGCAAAATTTGTCCGGGTTTTACCCGGACATATCTTGAAAACTCCCCCGGACGCCCACTAAACTAGGACAAATCCGGGGAACCCCGGACGGATGGCAACCCTAGGCTTATCCCAAGCTTTATTTTTACAGAGTGACAAGTCATTTTTAAGTAATTTAGAAACTTCCGCTGAAATTTACGAGCGTATAGTGCAGGGCAAGCAGGTATCTAAAATGGAAGAAAGAGAGGTTTTTGCTTTTAGTAAATTATTTAATGTTTTCGAACAACAGTTAGATTCTTCTACGAATAGCCTGCCTTCAAACCTAATGCATAATAAGGACTATAAAACACCTAGTGATTTATCACATTATATAACTGAAGTTAAAGGTGATTTTGCTATTCACTTAGTAACAAGTGATCACGTTGTTGCAGTTTATAGAATAGGTGATAATTATGCTTATTTTGATAGCAATACAGCATTTGTTTCTGGATTGAAAAGTGTTGATCAGCTTATAGATGCTGTAGAAAAAGGAATGAAATCTGCTAGCTATAAAGTAGAAAAAGAAGGGTTCCTTGTTGAACACTTTGACATTGAGCGAGCTAATGGGTTGTTGTCAAGTGAAGATAAACAAATTTTAGCAAAAGAAATCAAAACAGAATGTCAACTTCTAGCAGAGCAAGATAAGGAGCTTGGTTTTATAAAAGTCAATGGTCAAGAAGTATCCAGAGTAGAATTATACTACAGAGCTTGGTACTAAAATTAGTGTGGAAGGCGGCTTACCTTTACTTATTAATGCTGATATGAATTTAAGTAGCAAAAAATTCCAAGGTCATCTAGACAGAAAAGAAGTAAGTCTGACAGCTAGAGAATATCTTGATCATTTGAAGGGTAGCAGGAATGTAGAAGAAATAGTACAAGCGACTGAAACAATTCCTTTTGAAGGTTCTAAACGTGAAATTGAGAAAGCGGAGCAAATGCGCGAGCCAAAGCAATCTGTGTTAGAACAGTTGGTTAAAAGAACAATTAATACCTGCGCGATAAAATAATGATTTGCTCTATTATATTACCTATGTTGAACGGATTTTCGAATATATTTGTGTTCCTATTGTTATAGCTACTACCTTCGGTAATTACTTAGTACAATAGGTAATGGTTTTGTGCGTATCCTACCTTATTTTATATTCTATTGTATCGGCTTTGTGAATGAGACTTTATATCTTTGGATGCCTACGCGGTACCTATATAAGTATTCTAATTCTTTTATATTTTTTTGGATCTGCACCTGTGCGTTGAGGACTTCCTGGGGCTATAACATAATGTGTTATTGCTGTCTAATGCTCCACCTATGGAGTCTGACTTGTTCGTAAAATTGTGAGGGACGGATATTTACTGGGCTATTTACTTCTATATATTATTGATATTTTAAAGATGTATTTATTCTAATTATATTGTCCCTGTCTTAACACTGCTACTAATGTATTTTTGGATTATGTTATACGATTTGATGTCTGCGGTTAGGTATGTTTATTATATATTATATATATCTTACCTTATAACTTTACTATTAATGATATTTATCATATTGTGCTTACTGTATGGGTAACCTTTATTAATAAAACTTTATCTTTAAATATTATGACTGTATAATGATGATTTTGTCATTTATATCTACCTGGCCTTCTACTGTATCGGTTATTTCTTAAATATGGGCCTACGGCTAGTTCTACCTTTGAATATTCCTATCCTACCTTTACTATGAGCTATACCTATGTGCTCAATTATATTTCTTCATTACAATCTTATACTGTCCCTGTTTTCCTTGGAGTATCCGGTATGTTCATATTGATTATCACCTTTGTACTACTAGTTCCACCTCTACGTCGCTTCTTATATTTATTCATTAATACTGGTATAATACGTCTTCTCTTTCGAATTTTCTTTATGTCCTGTTTTATTTATAATATGCCGTCAACATGGCCTGAATAATTCTGAGGTAAAACTTGGTACGATTGTACTATTCTCTATCACTACTTACCTAGCAAGTCTATACGATAATAATACTAATAATATTAATAATCTTTATTGAACCTAAGAGTTACATAACTTATTAGTACTAGCGGTGGAAGTTAAACTATAGCTGTTCTACAACTACCTCCTAATCGAAACCATCACTGTATACGATCTATCTGAAAATTCGGTCATTTTTCTTTATGGTACCTTTTGTATGTATTGTTGTTAATACAGTTATGAAAATGACCCTGTTTATCGTTTACAATCTTCACGGCCCTATGAGACATGGCCCTTTCGATCTTGGATGACCTGTGGTATGGTATTTCGAAACTACTAATTCCACGTACTTTCACACGATAACATTGTTCTCTCTTCTCCGAGAGTTCATTCATGTATGAGGGACTCTGAAATCTATATTTTTTGTATAACTGCTGCTAATTGACTTTGAAACGCTAACTCGTATTTCTGGTTTTTATGTTGAATGAGTATCTATGGAAACAATTTTGTATTTTTTGTATCTTATTCCTAGCGTATGTTCTAGCTGATGAGTAGTACGCACATCTACTGTAACCTAAGGATAACGTGATTTATCTTATAACTATATTCCTCTTAATATGCCTAGACTAATACTGCTTATAACTTTAGATTGATTTAAGTTTTACTTATGCTAATTTAGGTAAGTTACTAATGTGGCTTTCTACTTTGGGCTAATTATCTATAACTACTCCCTAACTTTTAACGGCTTCCTTAACATATATCACGGTTCCATTTCCTTTAATATCACCGGTTTTTAAATTTATTGCTTTGAAGCGTATATTTCTAGTTCCTATACTTATCACTTCTGTTTTTGATGGATTTAATTTCAGAGTACTTTATGTATATGTACATTCTTTTCTCTACTTTTTACTATTAATTGAATTAAGAAATATCTAACAATATGTTAACGTTTGGTTTTGTCTTGTTAGATACTTTCTAATTTTCTTTAACCTTTACCGTAGTAATACTTGTTCTATTTCGCCGGTGAATAACACCTATCCTGTCTTTCACATATTTTGTATAAATGAAATTGATCTTATATATTCTACATCTTTAATGGTCTTTTCTTATTAAGTATGTAGTATCCTAATTCCAATTACTTGTATTTATATTTTACTTTCTATGGAATTTACTCTCTGGCTAACTTACTCTATCCCTCTATCTAGTCTAATCGTTGCTACGATCCAATATTACTCCCTAGGGAGGACAATATGGAAGGTTCAGAAGCCTTTCCGTGTAAGTCAAAATTTTTTCGAAATGACTTACGCATTGTAGCCTGTTCCTCATTCCTCAATTTTTCTACTGACGGTACAAGTAAGTCATATTTTCAATCATCTAACCTCAGATGTCCGCACCTATACTGGCCTCGAAATAATTGAATGAGTTTGTTCGTGTGCCTATCCGTATAAGTCAATCTGTTATAATTTAAGTTAGTTAATGACTTACACTGATTGGCTTCTGAGCCCTCCGTATGTAGCTACCTTGAAATCATTACAAACTGTTAATTATGTACTAAACGTTATTTACGCGATTAACATATTTACTTCAAACTTCTCTTTGGTTTATGGCTATTTTACGTTTTGTCTGCTTGCATTTTTATGTACTGGTGGGTTTGATCGGGGTTCCACTTTGTTCTCTTGCTTATTACTCTTAGTAGAGCTGATAAAGATGTATCTATACCTAAGAATCTAATGGTTTTTCGACCCTGTTCTCTTCGTAGCTTTGCGGCTGGGTTCTATTTCGTGTTGCTCCTCCCGATAATGATCGTATCTAGTATGTTAGAATTCGGCTTATGTTGCTACCGGCTTGTTTTCATTATTCCTATGCCTTTCGAATGCTTGTTTTATCTCCTTTTGGTGGTCGGTGAGGGGTTGTTCGCTGTTTCTCTCTGTTTTGTGCTGGGACCTCCTACCCTATAAACTGCATATTCTCTTCTCATGGTATAATACTGTATTAGACACTTACTGCCATACGTGTCCTGTCTAGGTATCTGAAACAAAATTTGTTGTTAGATTGATATAGTTATCTTCTTGTACTTTATGTGAACTTTGCTACGGTATTTATTTTTGATTTAAATATGTACGTTTAGAGTTTCGTCTACCCCTCTCGGTTGCGGGGTTTCTCGCGGATTTTTCGAGTCATGATACCTTGACTACTGTTCATTTTCTGTTGCCTCTATTTGACACTGACTTTAATTGTATATTTGTTGAAGACTATCATTTTCGTTTGTGAATTTATGTACTTGTTTGTTAATTCTGGTCTTGTTATAAAGCTTTGGCTTAGTTTTATGTGTTTTTATGTGTTTTATTATTACTTTCGGTTATTGCTAACTTCAACGGCTGTACTTAAATAAATCTTATCTCTTGATAGCAACCTTATAAATATTATTGTTATATTATTAGAGCTTTGTCTGCTCGTTTCCTTCCGTATGCATTAATTCCGTAATATCCTTACTTCTGAATAGTTGATGGAATCCGTCGTTACTACGTGATAATTTAACATGATTAACAAAACTAAATTTGATTTTACTACGTTTATTATCACAAAATATTTTGAAAAATATAACACTGCGATTGCAATTTCGGTCACTAGACCATCATCGGGCAGATTGAGTTAAGAACTAAGAGTTCTTAACTCAATCCGTTGAGTTAAGAACTAAGAGTTCTTAACTCAATCTGCCCGATGATGGTCTAGTGACCGAAATTGCAATCGCAGTGTTATATTTTTCAAAATATTTTGTGATAAACGTAGTAAAATCAAATTTAGTTTTGTTAATCATCCTTACTTCTGCTTCTCCTTGCTATGGCTTTGGTTCCCTCTATAGTTCCGGAACCTTTGTTATATGCGGTTGTTTCTCATATCTGCCTGTATATCTCGAGTTCCTACTGTTGCCTGACGCTATTCTTATGGATAGAGTTTGCCATTTCGACCGCTTCTAGTATTGCTGGAAAAATATTTATATATTTTTATTTATTCTGCCTAACACTTTTCTAAGTTTTCTAATATGCTACGTCTCCGTAGCTTATGAGTATGTAAAATTTAACATCTTAACATATTATTACTACCGATAGGTATACATATACTTAATATAAAAGGGTTGTACTACACGACCGACGATCTACAAAATGTACAACCACAATACCGACAATGTGATATCTAGTTACCTACTTACAAGTTAAAGGAATCTAGTAATATGATCTAGTATTCCGATTTTATTTATATTTACTCTGTTTAAGCTATACCCTGTTTCTATTTTAGTATTTGTTTGATATTACGAATCTTGTTATATATTACGCTTTACGTTTCGTATTAAGGGTAGCCTTTATTTATATGGTGAAAGTAGATACCTACAGCTTCGTCGTGTCTTCCCTTCTCTCGTATTAAATGTAAATTCCCTACTACGATTATATTGTGTAATTTCCTTTGTATATAGATTTCTTTAAATGTAGTAGGTAGGACTGTATTGTTTTTGATATTTCGATTCTAATTGACATTTTGCGTAATAATGGGTATTTTCATATGGCTATTTCGTTCCGTTACGAATATTTTCTAATTGGCGATAAGTATACTATCTTCGTGACTGACAGTTCTGAAGATAATATTGTCATTACTCATTACGGGCTCAGTTCCTGTATATAGTTTTGAAGAAGGGTGGGATATTTATGAAGAGAAATTGGAGTTCTATTCTGAAGCTTATGGTGTGTTGGAGTAGAGAAAGGTTTCTCTTTAGTTGGCTGCTCTACGTTTACTCCTATGGGCGTTTTTTTCTCTGCGGCCTTGTTTATAATTTCTTGTATATTATGAGTAGAACATATAATGATGCTGCTGACGGTATTTCCAGCTTGCCGGTGAAAACGAATGCCCCGATGTTATCGTTGATTCGTGTATCTGTTTATTTTCGTTTCTTAGTTGATCGATATGTACCTATTAATTCTATGTTAATTAGTTGCGAATTAAGAATGGATATAGAATTAAGTAATATATTTTTATATGTTCTGTATTGCTGGCCTCCGTCGAATGATCTGTCGATTTTTGAGCCTTTTTTTATCGAATGAATGAAATCTATATTGGGTCGGGTTTATTAATGTGGGGTTCTAGCGTTATTATTCCTCTAAATTTTCGAAATCGACCGTTGAATGAATTACACGGTACCCACTTCGGTATAGTGATGATGAATTCTATGGCTAGGTAATATTTTTGGTGGCCTTGTATGGATACGGATATAGAAACTTTTACTACGCGATGCGATGTTTGTTTATGTTTATCATATATTCCTCTGAAGTCTGAATTATGTAATTATGTGAGGGCTGTTGATGTGTTTCACTGTTTTCTTGTGGATTTTTTGGGACCTATTGTGGGTAAGTTGTATTCGGTCATTAAGTGTAGATGCTTTTTCGATATGGCCTGAAATTTTTTAAATGTTGCAAATTGAAATGTTACCTGTATGTACGGCTCGTTTTGCTATTAGAAATAGAGCGATGTAAAGTAATTTATAAAATAGAATATGAAGGATATAAACCCTACTTCTGGTTAACAAGAAATAGTGAAATTCCTCGATACGGAACCTGTATACAACATAATCTCCTCTTACTACTAGCGAGGACTGAGATAGGCAAAAGGAATCCGATAAGGAAATGCTCTGATACGTTTAATAGATTACCTCTAGATATACGGAATAGCTGCTCTTTTCCTATGTTTGTGTAGTCAATAAATATATTTTTTTGTTCGGCAGACTTAAATTGAATATTACCTTCTATGAGCGATTGAACTCCTGCAACGGCAATACGCTTATTTGGAGTAAACTTACCTAAATCATGAATTATAGTTTTTAGTTTATTATTTTATATATGAAATTATTTTTGATTTACTGTATGTTTAGGTAAATAAATAAGATAATAAATATTAACTTAGGTTTGCTTTATAACTCTAAACTTGTATATATGTAACGACTATTAACTACACCTCTACATTATATGCTAACTAATCTATATGAATGTTATATTACCTGTTGACGGCTTATTCTGTTTCTAGATATAATGGCTCTGTGTTGCGCGATCCGCTACCCTCTTTCTTCTATGATATCACAGTTACCATTCTTAGGTACCCAATATGGGACTTCCTGTACTGCTGCCTCCGATTCTCCTTTCTTGATACTTCCGTTCTGCCTACTGTTGTTCGTGGTCATTTCTATATTCTACCTGTTGTGTTTTCTATGTAAAATCGACCATCCTGTAAATGAAACTTGAGTTATTGAATAGAATTTATGCCTTTGGGTACTTATTAGTTATTGGATATCATTTTGAGAGTTGTGTTCTTTCTTTTTTTTAGCTTTTATTAGTATATATCTTCCTTACGTTTAATGTAGATGATCCCTAGTCGTAGCATTTTTCCTTCTTAACATTTTCCCCTATCCCTATAATATTTTATTTCTGCTTTAGATATATGAACTAATGAACTCATAATTTTGATCAATATCCTTGTGTTTATACTTGACTTGACCGATTGTTTGTTATCGTATGAATTTTGACAACGCCTATCCTGTTTGTTCTTTATTTAGTTGCTATAATACCTATATTAAATATATTCCCCTACTGTCTTTATATTATTGATTTTACTTTAAAGTATTCTTTGGTTTTAATCTCTTTTTTATGTCGTTTCCTTTTGTTCTTACCTCCGTCTCTCTTTACCTAATTGAATATCTCTTATATTTTCATTACTATTAATTGTTTGTGATATTGTTATGTCTTCTCTGATATTTCTCTATTTTCTTTTGTTACTGGCATTTTTTATATGTGTTATTTAGGATATATGACTTTTACTATATGATACGATAATTTTCACTTTGGGCGTTTATCTAGAGTGACTGTTTCTTTAGTTGTATAGTATTAATATTGCTATTCTATGCATATTATTTTACCTTCTATATACTTATAATTATTTATTAGACTCACTTTTCTATAATTTACTGATGTTTCTCTGTTTATACTCTATACTTCCTTTCCCTACTTGTGTTTGCTTTATGTAATGTCTTATATTCTCTCTTTATTTTTTACTGTCCTCTACTTTGTTCCCTATCGATGCTTTCCTTCATCTGTCTGCGTTTACCTGTAACTATAAAGTTCTTATTTAATAACCTTTAAATATCTGTTTTTCGTTGTGGTTTGCTAATACTGCTCTATTGTGTCACCTACATCCTTTTTATCACTTACTTTCTTTTCGGGTATGTATGCGCTATATAACTTTATCTATTGACAGGTAAATTCTCTGCTCTAGTTAGTATTTAGCCCTTTTACTTTTTTCCTTTACTTGTTAAACGTTAATTTAATCTACTTCTTTTGACTATCCTGCTCTTATCTACTTAATACTTATACTTTTCTTGTCAATTCTCTCTAGTTACTACAATGTGCCTACCTATATCGGTGTATTTCTACTTACCTTTTCTTTCGTGTTAACTTTCTCCCGATTTTTCCTTGTCCTATCTGTACTTGTATGGTTCTATATTTCGTTCCAATTTACCTCTATTGTTCTTAATCTTTGCTCCTACTTGGGTTTCTTCTATTCGGTTTGATTTTTAATACTTTGGTTATATTTATATTCTTCGTAGGGGCTACTTGCTGTAATCGTTATTGAGACATTTATTAACTCCTTTATGGGTACTTTTTCTTTATCTTACCTGTTTTTTTTCTTGTTGATACGCTCTATTTATGACTATCCTCTTGTTTCCATTTCTGGATACGTATGTTATGCAAATGGCGCCGGTTATTTACGTATTGTTTTAGGTGCTTATGGAGTTCTGTCCGACGACTCCGATTTTTATAATATTTCTATTTCTTATTTGTTTTAAGCTGCTGTGGCCGACGATACTTTCTGATTTCCTCACTTTCTCACGGTGTTTCTCCGAAATTCGGAGTTGGAAATGTTGGAATTATCTATTTTTATTGTCATCTTATGTGCTTATGTCGTAATTTGACGTATTCAGGGCCGGTGTGGTAGATCGCTGTTTTCTGTTGATATTTGATTTGACGTGATCCTTTTCGACGGAATTAATATTTTATTTCTTTATTTTGTTCTCACTATTTATTAGGCCGAATATGGGGAATGTAACTCTTCTACTCTCTGACATAATTACTATATCCGTCTATCTAGTCTAATTGTTGCTACAGTACAGTATTACGGCCTAGGGACGGGCCTATATAGCTACCTTGAAATCATTACAAACTGTTACTTATGTACTAAACATTATTTACGGGAGACATAAATTATACCCCGATGCACATATTTACATCGAGCATCTCTTTAGCGTATGGCTCTTTTATGTTCTGGTGGGTTTGATCGGGATTCCTCTTTGTTCTCTTGCATATTACACGTAGTAGAGCCGATAAAGATGTAACTATACCAAGGAGTCTTATAGTTTTTAGGCCCCTGTTCTCTTCGTAGCTTTGCGGCTGGGTTCTATTTCGTGTTGCTCCTCCCAATAATGATCATATCTAGTATATAACAATTCGGCTTATGTTGCTACCGGCTTATTTTCATTATTCCTATGCCTTTCGAATGCTTGTTTTAACTCCTTTTGGTGGTTGGTGAGCGGTAGCTCGCTGTTTCTCTTTGTTTTGTGCTGCGACAACATACCTTATATACGGCTTTTTCTCTTCTCATGATATATTACTGTATTAGACACATACTGGCATATGTGTCATGTCTAGGTATCTTAAACAAAATTTGTTGTTAGATTGATATAGTTATCTTCTTGTATATTATGTGTACATTGTTAAGGTATGTATTTTTGATATAAATATGTAAGTTTAGAGTTTCGTCCGCCCATCGCAGTTGCGGGGTTTCTCAAGGATTTATCGGGTCATGATACCTTGACTACTGTTCGTTTTCTGTTGTATCTATTTGACACTGTCATTAATTGTATATTTGTTGAAGACAAACATTTTTGTTTGTGAATTTATGTACTTGTTTGTTAATTCTGGTCTTGTTATAATGCATTGGATATGTTTTATGTATGTATTTATGTGTTTTATTATTACTTTCAGTTATTGCTATCATCTACTGCTGTACTTAAATAAATCATTTCTCTTGATGCAAACTTATATATATTATTGTTATATTATTAACGCTTTGTCTGTTTATTTCCTTCGATAAGCATTAAATCCGTAATATACTTACTTCTGCTTCTCCTTGCTATGGCTTTGGTTCCATCTATTGTTCCGGAACCTTGCATTTTGTGGTGACTGTTAAATGCGGTTGTTTCTCATATCTGCCTATATATATCTCGAGTTCCTACTGTTGCCAGTCACTATTCTTATGGATAGAGTTTGCCATTTGAACCGCTTCTAGTATTGCTGGAAAAATATTTATATATATTTATTTTTTTATTTCTTCTGGCTAACTCAATTCAAATATTTTAAACAAAGCTACGTCACAATAGCTTAAAAGTTTGTATAATTCCACCTCTATGTCACGTCTTAATTTCGATCATTAACACTGGTATAGTACCTCATCTCTTTATATTCATCATCTTAGGTCCACTTTTGTTTATAATATGAGGACGAGTTGGCCTGAATATTCTAAAGTAACGCTTAGTATGATAGAATAGAATACGTTTCTACTTACTATCTATATTTACATAGCTAGTCTATACGATCTATTCTCTACTTATTTCAATTAATTGAGTGTACAAATACCTAACTACTTGTTTAAATGTGGTTAAATCCTGTTACATTTTGGTTACGTACTTTCTACTTTTCTTTAACCTTTACCTTAATATTTCTTTTATTTTTTGCCAGTAAATAACACCTGACATGTCTTTCGCTTAATTTGTATAAATGAAATTGATCTTATATATTCTACAACTTTAATGGACATTTCTTATTAAGTATGTAGTAACCTAATTCCGATTTATTGTATTTACATATTACATTCTATGAGAATTACTCTGTGACAAACTTACTCTATCCATCTATCTAGTCTAATCGTTGCTACGATACGATATTACGGCCTAGGGAAGAACATATCGTCGTTGCCGTGGTGAAACCTCCTATGTGACAAAAAATCGAAAACGTGATTTTGATATCATTGGAAACAAGATTTTACCACCTATGTGCTAGTAGAAAGCATTAATGTGTTAAAAGAACGTAACACGGTTTAAATTGATCAAAAAGAATCTTTCTATGTGTGAGAGTTATCCGCACCGCTAAAAGTACGATACAAATCACCTATGTGACAATTCCAAGGCTCAGACGTTACATAGGTGGTTTCACAGTAGTTTATCCCTGTGTCAAATCATATATTTCCTACTACCTGGCGAAATAGTTTTGTCACGCCAGTTTTCAAAAACGGTTCTAAGGAGGAAATTGGAAACTATAGACCAATAAGCAAACTTTCTGCTATACCAAAATTATTTGAACAGCTCTTAGTAAGTCATATTTCTTTTTATTGTAAAAACTTGATAATTGAGCAGCAACACGGTTTTGTAGGTGGTAGATCAACAGTAACTAACTTATTGCTGTATCAAAACGATATTTTCGGTGCACTAGAACAACATAGTCAGATTGACTCGGTTTATACCGACTTCAGTAAAGCTTTTGATAAAGTGAACCACAACTTATTAGTCAGCAAGTTGTCTGCCGCTGGCTTTCCTTCATGGTTAACAAACTGGTTAAATAGCTATCTTTACAATAGACATCAGTTAGTTAAAATTAAGAATTTTGTTTCCAATTCTATCCTTGTCACATCAGGAGTTCCACAGGGATCACACTTGGGTCCCCTGTTGTTTAACATTTTTATCAATGACATAGGAACCATTTTCAAAAGTTGTAAATTTCTCCTTTTTGCTGATGATTTGAAATTATATACAAACATCTCAAAACCAACTGACTGTAACAAACTACAAGAAGATCTCAATTCATTGGTAGGATGGTCTGAATCAAATGGTATGTTGTTGAATCCTGATAAATGCCAATGTATTACTTTTAGTAGAGCAAATTCCATGATTCTGAATGATTATCATATTGATAATAAGATCATTAAAAGAGTAACGGTTGTTAAGGACCTTGGAGTATTATTTGATGAAAAACTTACATTTGTTCAGCATGTAAATTCAACTGTGAGCAGTGGCTCTCGAAAGCTGGGTTTTGTTCTTAGAAATACGCAGAAATTGTCAATTCTTTCAACAAAAATATTATACATGTCACTCATATATTCTTGTCTCCAATATGCCTCTCCTGTCTGGAGTCCTCATTACCAAGTTCATATTCATCATCTTGAGCGTATACAAAACAAGTTTTTGAGATGTATTGCCTATAAAATGGGCTTATACCGGGGTACATACAATTATTCCCAAATCTTGGAGCACATTTCGATTAATACCTTAGAAACTAGCCGAAATCGATCTGATTTAATTTTATTGTATAAATTAATTCATGGCATAACATCATGTCCGGAATTGTTGGCACAAATCAGTTTTAAGTTCCATAGAATACCAACACGTAATTGTGAACTTTTCAGCATTCCCTTTCACCATACTAATTATGGCTACAATAGCAGCATATCACGTATTTTGAGACTGGGTAATCAAGTTAATTCGAATGGTGTATGTATAACTGGTGTGAGCTTGTGTACTTTTAAAAAATCTCTTGATGGAGTGGCTAGTCTGTGATACTTTGTGATATATATTGTATCTTTTTGTATTTTTTATATTTTTTTTGTTGTTTTTTTATATTGTTTATCTCATATTATATATTGTCTGTATATTTTGAAGAGGGGTTTGCCCGTTTATGAATAAATAAATAAATAAAATAAATAAATAAAAAAAAAAATAAAGTATTTGTGTGTTTTATTATTACTTTCAGTTATTGCTATCTTCTACGGCTGTACTTAACTAATTCATAACTATTGATAGCAGACTTATAAATATTATTGTTATATTATTAGAGTATTGTATGTTATTTTCCTTCGATATGAATTGATTCTGTCATATCCTTACTTCTGCTTCTCCTTGCTATGGCTTTGGTTCCATCTATAGTTCCGGAAACTTCCATATTGTAATGACTTTTTTGAATGCGGTTGTTTCTCATATCTGCCTATATATCTTGAATTCCTACTGTTGCCAGCCTCTGTTCTTATGGATAGAGATTGCCCTTTGATCCGCTTCTAGTATTGCTGGAAAAATATTTTTATATATGATCTAGTAGTCTTATTTTATTTACATTTACTCAGTTTATGGTATACCTAGTTTCTATTTTTATATGTGATTCATTTTGAGAATCTTTTATTTATTTATTTATTTATTTTTTATCTATTTATTCAACAGGGACGAACCCCATACAATAAAGATTAATTTATAAAATATATGATAACGTTTGTACATCATTTAAGTATTTAACAATAAAAAAAACAAAGAAATTATCCATATACAAATAATATTTTACATTTGTTTTTAATATAATATAAAAAATTAATGCTTGGATCAAACCACAGTGCATTATTATTACAATTTTTTGATAGTCTGTTAATAATAGATTCAAGTTGACCTGGTCTTATTGAGTCAACAATAAATATTTGGTTATTGTGACGTAAAGTTCTTGGTGGAACATAAAATTTTAATTTATTTAAGAGATCAGGCACATCTAAATAATTTGAAATCAATTTATAAATAAAAACAATACCAGCTCTATCCATGGCTGATTCAAAGGTAGCTAAATTGAAGATGTGGTAAAGATGACTCAGGTCATGATCAAAGTATGGAACAAAATTCCCAGTTTTGAATGCTGCATATCTTAAAAATTTCCTGTTCAGGGATTCAATTTTATTTTTTAATCCTATTTCATTACTTCTCCATACAATTGAAGCATACATATCTTTGGAAAAGATAAAAGAAAAATATAATGACCTAATGGTAAATACACTTCTAAATGAAGAAGATCTTTTGATTAAGTAAATTATTTTAGAAGCTGCAAGATAAATGTAATCAATATGTAGTTTAAAAGAAAGTTTGGAATTGAAAATCACTCCCAAGTCTTTGACAGAGTCACAAAAGGACACGATATTATCATTTAAAGAGTACGGAAAGATAAGTAAATTACTAGACCGACCAAATCTCATATGATGACATTTTTTAATGTTTATAATTAATCCATTTAATTTACACCATTGCTGAAAAAATATTAAGTCCCTTTGAAGTACATACATATCATCATATGTATAAATAGCCTTGAGCTATTTTGCATCATCAGCAATCAGTAATATTTCACAATTTCCCAATTTTTGTACCAAATCGTTAATGAAAATAACAAATAATAAAGGTCCCAAGTGAAGACCCTGCCCTACACCAGAGAAAATGGAAAAAATGTTTGAGTAAGAATTACCTATTTTGACCACTTGTTTTCTATCCGTTAAATAAGATTCTAGCCGCTTTAACAAACTACCATTAATGCCATATGCATTTAATTTCCTAATCAATAATTGAGTATTGACTACATCAAAAGCTCTAGACAAATCAGTATATATAGCATCAACAACAGCACCTTTGTTTAAATTTGAAACAATATAATCATGATACAAAATTAAATTTGTTACCGTGGATCTACCTTTTATAAAGCCATGTTGTTGATTAAAAATAAATCTCTGAAGGTATACTCGTAAGTGATTATAGACCAATTTATCGAATATCTTAGCCAAAATGTTATATTTACTTATAGGTCTATAGTTATTAATATCAGTAATATCTCCACCCTTTAAAAGAGGAAGAATGTAAGATAATTTCCATAAAGCAGGAAAATACCCATATTTGAGAGAAAAATTGTAGACTTTAGTTAACCATGGAACAATACTGTCAATAGAATATTTTAATACTCTAATATGAATCCCATCAAGCCCTGGACAACAATCGGACTTCATAACAACAATAGCTTCTCTCACCTCACTCTCTGTTAACATTATATTACCAAAGCAATCCAGAAAATCAAATAGAATTGGAGTCTCACTTAGATCAGATAAAGAATATACACCAGAGAACTTAGTAGCAAAGAGATTTGCAATGCCCACAGTATTATCAGCAATAGTACCATCAAGATGCACAACTGATGGAAAAGAATGACCTTCACTCAAAGAATTAACATAGTTATAAAATTTCTTGGGAGACGTTTTGATACTTTCCTCTGTATTATGCAAAAATAATTTGTGATCTCGAAATGATAAAATTTTACATTTAGATCTTTCAAGTTCAAATAGATTATAGTAGTAAGGTGACCTCAACTCTTTATACAATCTATGGAATTTCTTTTTATTATATATAGAGCATTTCAATTCATGAGAGTACCAACACGGAAAAGACCTATTAACAACATTAAAGGATGGAACATATAAGTTAATTAAGTTTTTGAATCTAGTTATGACAGATTCTAAAAGATTTTCTAATTCAATTTCACTATTAATGCTGTCAGAAAATTCTATATTCATTAAACCATTATTAATTGAGTCAAAATCCGCTCTATTATAGTCAAATAATTTAGCATTAGAAGATAGCAGTGTAATATCATCAATGTTAAATGAAATTTCAAGAGGTACATGATGGGAATCACATTCAAATATAAATTCATCAGAATTAGTTACAGAAGTATTATTATCATTAGAAAAGCAAAGGTCTAAAATATTACCAGACTCATTTATTAAATGATTATGCTGAAAGAGATAATAAACTTTACACCATAAATTTAAAAGTTGACAAGACTCTCTAATTTCTACACGATTTGAAAATCCGTGTGCATAAGAATATCTCTGCAAATTAGACCAGCTATAACCAGGTAATTTAAAGTCACCCATTAAACAGCATTTAACATTATTATTATTACTAAAGACCAGGCCACTAAGAGTAGACTGAACCGTATTAATTAAACTATCATAATATTCAATATCAAAATCTGGTGGAATGTATACAGCACCAATAATAAAAAAACTATCTTCGGTAAATACTTTGATGAATACCATTTCGAATGATTAATCAGTAATTGGAATTTTAACAAACTTAAATTTTTCCTTTAAAGCAATCAAAACACCACCACCACTAGATTTATGACTAGTAAACAATGACCGATCACAGCGAATAACATTATAATTCAAGTTCATTATTATCAATATCTTCACTTAACCAGGTTTCGGTTAAAACAATAAAGTCCACTTCATGAATTAAACTCACTTTGATTCTAAAAGCTTCCAATCTTCCTTTTATACTCCTAATGTTCTGATAAAATATATTGAAATGTATGGGGTTAACTAAATCCTATGCTTGAGCGTCATCTTGATCCTTGTTGACAAAAATAGTTGGAACACCTTTGTAGTACTTAATATACAGACCTTTTTCACCATTTGCAGTACGTTTATTTAGATCTTCTTTAACTTTTTGTCGATAATCCCTCTGATGTTTTGTAAGATCACCAACGATCACAAGTTTGCCATCACCAATATATTTTTTATTCTTGAAAAACCAATGAATATCATCCTTGGATGGAAGAGTGATTTTCAAAGGACGGGTTTTATTTTCTATATATTTATTACCAAGTCTTGAGACAATAATGTTATTAACATTAAATGTCGGTGCATGATCAGAAGCAGATAATAAATTAACCACTTTATCAAAGTCTCTTGTAGCAGCATTTTTAGAATCTTGGAAATTAAGAATGATTACATTTTTTTCTCTATATTGTCTATCTGAAATTTCTTGTACAGTTTTATCCATAATAGAAAAGTAATCATCCTCCAATTCATCCAATCTATCTTCAATGTTTATTATTACGCTTTTCTTTTGGTATTAATAGTGGCCTTTATTTATATGAAGGCTGATGATGTTTATTGTTCTTGATAAAACAATTCCAATTGTCATTTTAGATACTAAAGTCTTTTCCGACAACTATTTCATTTTGTTTATGAATATATTATAGATAGTATTCCGCTGGGTTCTTATATTATTTTGAAAATCTTTCCGGTAATTCTAATTCCTAAAGTTTGCTTTCGATAATAACTAAGATATGATACGTATCTATACCTTTGTTCCCGAGAGAAGGATACTTTGCGTTCCTCATCTTCTTAAATAATGAAACAATAGAAGTGAGGTATCCTGTTATGAAACAATTGTATATGTAATATGTGATAATTGTAAAATGTGATATATATCGTTCCCTTTGTAATGAATGCAGGGTTACTTAGGTAATAATATTGTATTACGTGTTCTTCTAAATATGACTGAATTATTGTTACTTACTATTTTAGATCTGAATCCGGAATCGCCGAGTCTGCTTTGAATTTCTGATAATTTTGGAAATCTACTACTTCGAATAGCTTTATCACGATTGATGTAATTGATATTTTTATCATTTGAGGCTTTTTCGGCTAGTATTCATATGTGGAACCTACCATATCTTTGTCATATAAGGAATCAAGTTTAATTGGCAAGTCTTCTGACTGATTTCTTAAATTTTCTCTCTCCGAGGGTTCCGTCTCTCTTCCTATAGCTTTGAGATAACAATACTTTCCGTACTTCTTGCGGATGGGTTCTATATCGTGTTGCACCTCTCAATAATAAACATATCTAGTATATAAGAATTCGGCTTATGTTGCTACCGGCTGATTTTCAATATTCCTATGCCTTTCGAATGCTTGTTTTATCTCCTTTTGGTGGTAGGTGATAGGTAGCTGGCTGTTTCTCTTTGTTTTGTGCTGAGACAACGAACCCTATACTCAGCATTTACTCTTCTTAGGTTATATTCCTCTTTTAGACACATACTGGCCTAGGTGTCTGAAACAAAATTTTTTGTTAGATTGCTATAGTTTTCTTATTGTTAATTATGTGAACATTACATCAGTATGTATTTTTGTTATTAATATTGTTATAAATATTATTGTTATATTATATTATACCCAATACTAAATATTTGGGAATTTTGTTTGTTGATCGTTTATCTTTTCTGGATCATGTGAACGGCATATTTAAAATATTCATTTATCTCTTTGAAACTGCTTTATAAGTACGTTGAACTAGTTACTAGTGAATCTAAATTGAATTTGGTGAAGCCCCTGTTTTATCCGAGTATGGTTTACTATTGTCTAGTGTATTTCTCTATTCTACCAGGATATATCTAAATTATATTGCTGAGAATTCAGAATACGTGCATGAGGTATGTCTGTCTTATTCCGTATAGACTTCCCTATTTGCATGTATTTAATGAGCTTGATATTGAAAATCGCTTTGTTTTGCTTGTATCTTTTTTACAAAAGTTAGTCTCCTCTCAGTGCTCCAGTGGCGTAGATAGGGGGGGGATCAAGGGGATCAATCCCCCCCCATGAGCCCACGAAAATTATAATAGAATTTAATAAAAGTCTTCGTTTGAACGTATTTAAATATTCATGAAATTTACTAAGCACTAGCACCTCTTTTGATATTATGTATGTGCAATTATATAAAAATCATCTAGATTCTAGATATATCTTTGTGACGGCTGTGCAATTGAGTATTATATAATTTGCGAGCTTCTAACAATCAGCAGCCGTGAAATGGATGCTCGCTATAATTATGGACAGATTGAGCACATGTAAAGTGAATATCTACTCATAATTTTAACATAATAATAAACCAAGAAATTGAGTCGTTTTTTTTTAAATTTTGGGTAAAGTAACTAGTAGTTTTGAGTATATTTTATTCAAAGTTCAGTAAGTTCAATCGGTCACTATGAGCAGAAAACGTGCTTAAAAAAGTTCAAATGGCTCTAATGGAAAATTTTTATTTCGAAAGGAAGAAGTCAACCAAAATCTCCTCGCATTTCTTCTCTTTCTAAATTGTATACTGTACTTACTATCAAAAACTGCTCAAGCTTTTGTGAAGTATTATATCTAAAGCACGAGCACTTTCGTTTAATAGTATAGGTAGTATAAAATTTAGAAAGGGAAGAAGTACGAGGAGGCATTGGTTGACTCTTTCCTTTGTGAATAAAATTTTTTATTTCACTTACGTTTTTTGGTCCTAGTGACGGATTAAATTCCTGTTTACATTCGAGGAGCGTGACTTTTGCTCATAGAAGATTTTCAATCAATATTTAATATTTCGAATATTTTTTGAGGTAGAATAGGTATCAAAATATGTTTAACTCTTGGCTTTGATTGTCAATTTAATTACTCCATAATATTTGGAAGTTAATAAAAATTGTCGAGTTTGTAAACATTTGCTTCTGATGGCGTTCAATCTATTTCTGGACTTATACATCATAGAGAAAGATTTACTAATCATGAGAATATAGTCTAGTCAAAAAGTGCTTCTTTTGTTAAACTTTTTTCATGAGTCTCGAAAGAATATTATGAACAAGTTGTCATTCATTAGGAAGAGCATGTAGATATTTTTTGAAAAAGTTAAGTTCCGTTCGCCAAAATTGTAAGTATCAATTTACTGAAAGAAAAAATTATCTCAAGAACTAATAGATATTTTTGATATCTAAATGAAGATACAAGAAGAGGAGGATATTTTCTGGAAGAAAGTCTCCAGGAACTGTAGAATTAATATTTATAATTTTCCCAGAGCCGTAAAAATACGGCCGAAAATGGTAATCTGGCTTGCGAAAGTAAGGCCCATTTGGGACACTATAACAATAAACATTATTTAATCATATTGAATATTAAATTGAGGAATGAAAAATTTCAGGTTCTTAATGGATAGCGAATGAACAATAATCCAGCGACAAAACATTTTTATCGCAATTTTTGAATTAGTTATGCAATAGTTTTTTGCTGCTTGAATAAGAACATTGCAAGTGTGATAACTGTTAGACTATAGATCTGATATTTTTTCCCTTTCTTGGAGCTAGTTTCGAAAGACTGCAGAATAGATCCCCGTTAAAAAAATTTAAAATTAAATTTTTTAGTTTTTTATAACAATTCACTTAGTTGCAAAACTAAACACTTTAATTAATCATAAATTTTTTCTCTTGATTCTCTTGAACATTGAAAAAAACCATTTCCATGTAGCTTCTGATAATAAAAAACAGATCATTAAAATTATAAAGAAAATTTCATTTTGATGTTGCAAAACTACGTAAATTGTTAATGAACAACTGAAAAATTGAAATTTTTCAATTTTTTCAACGAGGATTTACTCTGAATCCTTATAATAATAGCTCCAAGAATGAAAAAAATCTCAGATCTATAGTGAATAGTTATCACACTTACAATTTTCATGCTCAAGTGCCAAAAAATTTTCAATAAACTATTGCATAACTAATTGAAAAATCGCTATTATCGCCGGAATATTGCTCATTCAACGATTTAGTAACTGTCTGAATTTTTTCATTCCTTAATTTTCATATTTAATATGATTAAAGAATGTTTATTGTTGAAGTATCCTTAATGGGCGTGACTTTCCCAAACCAAATAACCCGTTTTCTGCCGTATGTTTACCTGTCTGAGAAAATTGTAAATATTGATCCCACAAATCCGGAAGTCGAGTCGGAAATTTCCTATTTTTTTCGAATCTTTCTTCAGATTTAAAATATCTCAATCAATTTTTGAAATATTGGAAAAAAACCAAACCCCCTTTTTTCAGTATATTGTTTATAACTTTCACAATTTTCGCGAGCGAATTTTTATTTTTCTCAAAAAACATCTACATTCAAGAATTTAGAAGAAAAACTATACAACAGACTCCTAATACAACTTAGAGATGAGCTACAAATAGTGGCTTCAAAAGATGGAAAAGGGCAAATGCAAAATGGGTTACAGGAAACAGTCAAAACAAAGAAGAATATGGAAAAAAACTTTGCACAATTAATGGGAAACAAGGAAAAGCCTGAAAAATCTCAGGAAATAAAACAAAGCAAATTGCCAGGGATCAAGATTACTGAAGTAAGCAATTTCCCAAACTATCCTGGAACATCAAAGATGCAAAGTCATCAGGTCAAAGCCCAGAATGAATACACTCCTAAATAAAATAAAGTTCAAAACAAACAGAAGTACTCTAAAATACAAAAGGAGAAAACAAAAAGAAATACTGATACACCAAATACACAAACAGCTCGAATGCAAATTATAGATGATAATACATTAGAAGAAAACGGCATAGGGACAACAAGAGCTCAAAATAACCAAATTTTCAGTTCATATACACATACAGAAGAAAATCAAACTGATGAAAGATCCTGGAAAACTGTAAGTAAAAAGGGACGAGAAATTAAAGTAAATCTTAAAAGCAGACCAACCCCTGTCAGAGGAACAAAAAATAGAGACTCAAATCTACAAATAGCAGAAAGATATGACTGGTTGTTTGTGTCAGGCCTTATAAAAGAAACTTCATCTGAAAATATTATAGAATATGTAAAAGAAAATGGTGTTGAAAAATGTATCTGTGAAAAGCTAAACACAGGAAAAGAAAATTACTACAGTTCTTTCAAACTAGGAGTGCCAAAACATAAGTTAGAAATTGTGATGGCTGCAGATTTCTGGGATGAGGGAATTGTAATAAATAAATTTTTAAACCTGAACAAGGCAGCACCTTCCATGGTGAAAAACTGAATGTTTCACAACCTTTGGAGCATACAGCCAACCAATATCTTAAAATACTAGGTGAACAAAAACTGACAATCTTACATGCAAATGTCAGGTCTATAAGAAACAAAACAGTGGAGCTTGAAGCATTTCTTATCGACAAAACTATAAGCTTTGTATGTCTCACCGAACATTGGCTCTCACCTACTGAAATGGAAGTCTTTCAGATAGGGGACTATAAAACCGGAAGCTACTCTGCCAGACAACACAGTACAGGAGGGGGTACTGCTGTGTTCTTGAATAAAAATTTAGATGTGAATGTTTTAGAGTTTTTAAATGATATTAATATTGAAAAGTGCTTTGAAATTTGTGGTGTATTTATTAATAGTTTGAATTTATATGTTTTAGTTGTATATAGGCCACCCCAGGGAAATTTTGACATCCTCTTGACAGGTTTAGAGAGCATATTAGCTAGACTGGATATAAATAAGAACATAATCATAGCAGGAGATTTTAACTGTCGCTTTGGCACAAACCAAGAAGTCGCAGTCAGGTTGTGTGATACATTACATGGCTTTGGACTGGATCTGACTATAGATGAGGCAACTAGAGAGGCAGCATGCCTTGACAATATTTTTGTGAATTTCTGTGCAGACTCTCATTCGGCATCAGTTGTTAATCTTAATATATCTGACCATTTAGGTCAGCTTCTTACTTTCTCTTTGACTGGAAGGCCGGAGAACATTCTTCGGGAAAAAAAGTTATGTAGACCTATTACGCAGGTGGGATTGTCAGTGTTTCATGACTGTATGGCTGCTGTTGAGTGGGATTTTGTGAGTGCTGTTGATGTGTGTGCTGATGCGAAGTTCGGATGTTTCATAGAGATTCTTGAGGGGGCATACATTCGTTCATTTCCTGAAAGGACTTATGTGGTGAGATCTGATCAGGGCAATAATATTGGCTGGTTTAACGATACTCTGAGAGCCATGCGTGAACACTTGAATTTTCTTGGTGAGTTGAGTAGACAGTATGGCCAACCTGGCTTTACACAGGAATATAAATGATACAGGTCGGTATATAAAAAAGCTATTAAAGATGCTAAAATAAAAAATAATGATAATTTAATCACAAACTCGAATAATCCATCAAAGTGTATCTGGCAAATCATAAATCAACAACGAGGCTCCACAAGAAGAGCTCAGAAACCATGTGGAATCTCACCAGACGAATTCAACACTTATTTTTCAAACATTGCACAAAGTTTAGTTGGTGAGATTCCTCACTCAAATATGGATCCTATAGAGCCGCTAAACAGTGTTCCTCCTCCAACTAGTCCCTTTTATTTTAATGAAGTTACATACAATGAGGTCAGGAACACTATCGATAGCTTAAAAAATAAGAATAGCTGTGACATATTTGGATTAAACGTTAAGTTGATAAAAACAATAAAAAATATTATCATTGTACCATTAACCAAGCTCATAAATTTATGTTTTAAAGAAAATATATTCCCAGATCTATTAAAGAGTGCCTTAGTGACACCAATCTTTAAAAAGAATGATACCACTTTACCGGAAAACTATAGGCCAATTTCTTTGTTGCCTATCGTCTCCAAATTGTTTGAGAAATGTATGTCAGCTCGAATTGCGGGGTACTTTGAGAAGAACAAGTACTTCGCAGAATGTCAGTTCGGCTTTCGAAAAAAATAGAGGTACCACGCTGGGTGTTATGAATCTTGTGAGACGCATACTCGGATCCTTTGATGACAGAAAGTTTACTGCTGCGCTGTTTTGCGACCTCAGCAAGGCGTTCGACTGCGTCTCGCATGATATCCTTCTGCGCAAGCTTCAAGCATATCACTTTAGCTTGGATAGTATAAAGCTTCTAAACTCCTATCTTTCTAATAGGAGCCAGGTAGTGAGAGTTGCGGGGGTGACATCGGCAAAGAGTGACGTGACCATCGGGGTTCCCCAGGGGTCAGTTCTGGGACCCATTCTCTTTTTAATTTATATTAATGACTTACCGATGGGAGACAATCTCACGGGGTATACCATCTTTGCTGATGACACCACGGCATCAATCACTGCACCATCACTTGGGGAGGCAGTTGAGGGATTGACGAGGGTGCAGGAGGGGGTGGAGGCCTGGTTTGGTGCGAACAGTTTGCTCCTGAATAGGGACAAAACACACAGAATGGTTTTCTCTATGATAGATACTGGCAATACTAACGGAACCACTCCTCATATTAAATTCTTGGGGGTTCAGCTTGATTGCCAAAAAACTTGGGAGTAGTTTGTTTGCTCTGCGTGCTCTTGCTGACTCTGTTTCGGGGGGGAGTTCTAAGAACAGCATACTTTGGTATTTTCCACTCTGCCATGGTGTATAGCGTCCTGGTTTGGGGTCATGCAGCGCAGTCGAGAAGGATCTTTGGTTTACGGAGAAGAGCAATTAGGATAATCTCTGGACTAGGTTTTAGGGATGATTGTAGATTTATGTTTGAGAGTCTTGGAATACTGACACTTCCATGTGTGTATATTCTGGAGAATGTTGTTTACCTCAAAAAAAATGAGAGCCTGTACGGAACTCATGGTGATGTTCATCATCATAATACAAGACAGAAAACCAACTTTGTGGTGAACTACTGTCGACTAAAGAGATGTCAGGATGGCCCTGGTTATCTGGCTATAAAATTCATCAACAGACTCCCTCTAACGGTACGAGGCTTACCATTAGCACAGTTCAAAGCAGCTGTCAAAAAAATGTTAATCCGACATGCCTTTTATTCCCTTGAGGAATATCTTAATTGTGATCTTTTTAATATTGATTTTTAACGTGTAGTGTTTAGTCTTGTACTCTATGTTGCCCTAATTATTGCTAGAATTAGCTTAAGTATTTTATTTACATTCTACATTTTACTTGACTGTGTGAGTTAATATTAAGAATGTTGACCTGTGCAAATACAGAAATGTGTAATGGCATCAATAAATTGTCTGTCTGTCTGTCTTATTACT
Organism: Cynegetis impunctata; assembly: GCA_030704885.1. Classification (NCBI taxonomy): domain Eukaryota; kingdom Metazoa; phylum Arthropoda; class Insecta; order Coleoptera; family Coccinellidae; genus Cynegetis; species Cynegetis impunctata. The sequence goes on from JARQZK010003779.1 coordinate 128,132, forward strand.
TCTTCACAGAGTGCTCTTATTAGTTTTATTTAACTTGTCTTTATTTCACTGACTTGCTAAAGTGGAAGTTCTACTTGTAGAACTTCGTCCTTTTGTATAGATAGTACATAAGAATTACATTTTTTGTTTATTTATAAGTATTATATCTTTTTTTTATCATCTTATAAGTTACTATGGTGTATCTTCGTTATTGTTTGCTTTTGTTCAAATTTTCTTTTATATGTACACCTCTATACTAAATATATATATATATATATATATATATATTTATATATATATTCTATTATTACTCTTCTGATGTATTGTATGTTAATTTCCTTCGATAAGAATTGAATCCGTAGTATACTTACTTCTGCTTTTCCTTGCTATGTCTTTGGTTCTATCTATAGTTCCGGAAACTTTCATAATGCGTTGACTTTGTTATTTGCTGTTGTTTCTCATATCTGCCTATATATCTCCAGTACCTACTGTTGCCTGACTCTCGTCTTGTGGATACAGATTGCCATTTGAACCGCTTCTAGTATTGCTGGATAAATATAGTAGTATATATGTTATATGATCTAATAATCGAATTATTTTTATATTTACACAGTTTAAGGTATACGTTCTTTCAACTTTAATAGATGATTCATATTAAGATTCTTGTTAGATATTACGCTTTTCATTTGGTATTTAGAGTAGCCTTTATTTATATGATTAAAGTAGACACCTAAAGCTTCTTCGTGTCTTCGATTATCTCATAATATATGTAAATTAACTACTGCGATTAGCAAGTGTAATATCCTTTGTATATAAATTTCTTTAAATGTAGTAGGCTGAAGTGTATTGTTTTTGATAATACTATTCTAATTGTCTTTTTGCATAATATTGGGTCTTTTCTGAAGGCTATTTCTTTTCCTTACGATTATATTCTAATTGGCGCTAAATAAACTATCATAGTGACTGAATGTTCAGACGATAATAATGTCATGATAGACTCAGTTCCAGATTATAGATTTAAAGAAGAGTGGGATATATATGAAGATGCTTTGGAGCTCTATTTCGAGACTTACGGTGTCATGGAGTAGAGTCAGGTTTCACATTTGTTGGCTGCTCAACGTTTACACCGATGGGCATTTTTTCTCTGCGGCTTTGATTATAATTTCATGTATATTATTGGAACAAATAATGATGCTGCTGACGGTTTTTACGGATTGCCGGTAAAGACGAAAGACACAATGTTATTGTTGAATCGTGTATATGTTTATTTTCATTTCTTAGTTGAACAAAGTGTACCTATAGTTTCTATGAAATTTCGATGCGAATTACGAAAGGTTAATGAATTGTGTAATATATTTTTATATGTTCTGAATGGATGGCCTGAATCGAATGATGTGTCGAAATTGGAGCCTTTTTTTATCGTAAGAATGAAATCTATATTGAAACAGGTTTATTAATGTGGGGTTCTGGAGTTATTATTCCTCATAATTTTAGAAATCAACCGTTTAATGAATTACACGGTACCCACTTCAGTATAGTGATGATGATATCTATGGCAAGGAAATCTTTTTGGTGGCCTTGTATGGATAAGGATATTTCAAGAATTTCTGCGAGGTAATAGGTATCACACATTTTTCAACTGCACCTTATCCTCCTTCCGGTAATGGTGCTGCTGTGAATGCTGTAAGGTCCTTCTTGTTAGGAATTTTGAAATCTTTATGTGATCAGAATGTTGCTTGATTGAGCTCCGTAACTATAATGAATAAATATTTATATGCTTACCGTTATACTTCACATTGTTATTCCGCTGAATGTCCTTCAAATGTTATGTTTGGACGCTAGATAATAATTCGTTTTCATCTTTTAAGTATACTGTCATAAAGACTACACCTGATAGGCAAATAGATAATTATATGGGAAGTAGAGTAGTAACTTTTAAAGAGAGTGAACTTTATAGTTTACTGAACTACCAATATGCCATGTTGGAAAAGAGCTACTGTTGAAGATGTATTGGGTGAAACATGTTATTTGTGTATATTACCTGATGAACCTGCCCTGATCTGGCTATGGCATACTGATCAGATTTTGAATATCGAGAATAATTTCCAGCATATTTCTAATCTAACTAAACATAACTTGGTAACTGATATTAAATTAATGGGTATTAATTCACACAAATATGATTCTGATATTCATTCTGATTTGGACATTTTCCGCGAGGAATTTGTAGATACTGAAATCTAGTCTGACAAAGTTTCGATCCCTAGTGCAGAAATTTTAGGGTCAAAGATTCCTTCTAAAACTCAGATTCCTAGAAGGTTTGAACACTTATCTAGGAGGATTGTAATATCCTTTGTATATGGATTTCATTGAATGTAGTACCCAGAAGTAGTGTATTGTTTTTGATTAAACAATTCCTATTGTCATTTTAGATAATATGGTCATTTCTGACTACTATTTCATTTCGTTACGAATATATTATGAATAATACTCCGCTGAGATCTTATATTATTTTCAAAATCATTCCTGTTATTCTACTTCCTGAAGATTGCGTTTCTATAATAACTAATATATGTTAAATATCTGTTCCATTGCTCCCTGAGAGAAGGAAACTTTTCATACATCTTCTTCTTAATAATGAAACAATATATATCCATCCCCCTAAATATAATTAACGTTGAAAACTATAAAAGATTGTGCCATCTCCTGAAGGAATTCTTGAATTTAGAATAGACTTTCCGTTTTATTATTTTTGTTTTTTTATTATTATTGTTATTAGATTGAATATACTCTGTGTTTTCTAGTTTTTCTAAATGTAATGTATTAGTAGGCCCTGGTGCCAGTAATGTAATTTACTGTTTAAGGGTCAGCAAATAAAGAAATACTTATTATTATTAAATATCTGTTCCATTGCTCCCTGAGAGAAGGAAACTTTTCATACATCTTCTTCTTAATAATGAAACAATATATATGTTAAACCTCCTGTTGAGAAGCAATTGAAGTGTGATAAGTATCCTTCCCTTAGAAATGAATGAGTTACTTAGGTAATATTGTTGTATAACGTGTTTATCTATTTATGAATGAAT
>JARQZK010003780.1:0-17500 GCA_030704885.1 Cynegetis impunctata
ATATATATATATATATATATATATATTCATATCTAAATATATACATTTAGAAAACCTCAGAAACTAAGTAGAAGGAGTTATAAAACGGATATAAAAACTAGTCAGGCGTCCAACAGTTGACTTCCGATGCAGTGCAATTGTCTATTCTTTTCGTAGAAATACGAATGTTGACATAATCGTCCCTGACTGATACTCGAATCAACTCCTCTTGACTTCTTTGGTACTTACTTGGCTAGCCTCAAAAATTGAAAATTGGAACTAATTATTTGGAAAAAAATCCATTGTAGAATAATATTATATACTGAAAAACGATATAATCTTATCAAAAATGAGATTTACGGTATTAAATTTCCGATGTATTAATAAAAATGTATAAATCATTGCAAATTTCAGAAGAGAGTATCTGCAAGTTGTGTAATTTTTTACATGAACGATTTTATCAGAATTTTAATAATGAAAGAAAGATGATTTTGAAATATCACGAAAGAATTACTACGGAAATTAAAAAGGTTGCACTTAAACTATGGAGCAATTTGCAAATTTTAGAATCGCAATGGAAGGGAGAAAGTTAGAAGCTGACTTATTAGTGTAGTACTTATTACTGAATGCTTTTTAAGAAATATTTCTGATTGTGAATACATTCAGTATATGTTTTTGTTTTTTATCTATATTTTACCTTCATAATAGTAGAAGGAATTGCAGCATAATACAAGACAGATAACTGAGTTTTACATATATTTATGGGCTAAAATGAAATAAGCTAATCATTTGACTACTTCCATTAGCTTATGAACTCCACCTGGGATGGTTCTTTGGATGAATTGAGTAGTCTAAAGACTGGTCCCAAGCCCGAATAAAGGAGGAGGGTCAAGCATACGGCTAACACCCCTATCTTGTAAAATCAATACTGTTATGAAAACCAACACTTTGCCTCGGAATAAGATGGACGTAAGACGACGACTATGGCTATGTAAAAAGGATATGAATATTGGAACCCTGAATGTGATAAGCAGGTACAGGCCAGGATCAGCGCAAAAAACAATAGAACAACTAGAGAAAATAGGTATGGACATCATGGCAATACAGGAGATCCGGTGGACGGACTCAAGACATCAGAGGATCGGAAATTCTGTTATATTTTACAGCGGTCGGAACCAACACCACAAATTTGGAAATGGTTTTGTCGTACGAGAGGAACTGGTAGGATCTGTTATCAAGTTTAAACCTGTCAATGAGCGGATCTGTCTGATCAGATTTGCAGGCAAGTGGTATAACTATTCGATGTTATCTATACACGCCGCAACTGAAGAAAAAGATGACATAATCAAGGGAACCTTCTATGATGAACTAGGAAGAACTTTATACTGAATACCCAAACAGGACATGGTAATAATGCTGGGATACTTCAACGCCAAAGTAGGAAAAAAAGAGGCCTTCAGACCAGTAATTGGCAAACATAGCCTACATGAGTACTGCAACGATAACGGAATCCGACTTGTAGACATGGTAGCATCTTACAATCTATTGATCAAATCGACAATGTTCGAACACAAGAACATCCATAAACAATCCTGGATATCTAATGAGTAACAAGGAACCAAATTGACCATGTCTTAGCCAATGCAAGATATCACAGTAATATAATCGACGTAAGAAGCCTCAGAAGTGTGAATGCAGATAGTGACCATTTTTTGGTTAGAGTTAAAGCACGAGCAAGAATATTTAGCCAAAAGTATAACAACACAGTTCAGCCCCTTACATTGAATACGGAAACAATAAAAGATGACAGCAAGAAACGAGAATACCAGAGGAGCCTAACAGCACACCTTGAGTCAACATCCAGACAGGAGGATGTCGATAAAACATGGGGGAACATTAAGAGGTCAGTAATTGTAAGTACGCAAACAATAGTGGGAAAGCAAAGGGCTAAAAGGAGGAACTCTTGGTTCAACAAGGAGTGTGAAGAGAAGATAAGGGCAAGAAACATGGCCCGACTGGAGATGCTGCAAAACTCAAACCAGTACTATAGGGAGAAATACAGACAAACAAGAACAACAGCACGGAGAACATTCAGAGTGAAGAAGGGAGCACATGAACAAAAAAATGCTAGAAGACCTGGAAGCAAGTCTAACGAATAACCAAATAAGAAAATTTTTTCAAGAAACCGAGAACCGACATGTTTTTTAAAACAGATAATGGAAGACTAGTGACGAATAATAGCGAGGTGATGGAGGTGTGGACTGGTTACTTCGACCAATTACTAAACGCACAGTAGGACCGAGAAAGAGATATGGCCACCTACTATACCGCAGACCCACTGGTCGAAGAACCAACTCTTGAGGAGGTAACGAAGGCGATCAGCCGGCTGTAAAATAACAAAGCACCGGGTAATGACACAATATCAGCAGAATGTCTCAAATATGGAGGAGAAACATTACTCAGACACGTCTACACCCTCATACTCCAGATTTCGAAGGAAGAGAAAATATCAAGTAGTTGGAAAGAAGGTGTCATCGTGCCCATACACAAAAAGGACGACAAACTACAAAGCTCCAACTATTTGGGCATATCATTTATAAATACTGGATATAAGGTCTGGTCCCTAATACTACTCGAAAGAGTAGTAAGCTACGTAGAGCCGCAGCTAGGTGACTACCAATGTGGGTTCAGAAAAAAGCGATCAACAGTAAATCAGATCTTCACAATTCGTCAATTAATGGAGGAGTGCTGGGAATAGAATAAAGTCCTACAACAACTCTTTATTGACTTCAAACAAGCGTATGACAACGTCTTGAGGGTGAAGCTGTGGAATGCTATGACAGAGTTAGGAATCCCGAACAAACTTGTTTTTTTTAACAAAGATCAGCATGGCAGGCTCAGTAAGTGCAGTACTGATCGGAGGGAAGCTCTCAACCTTTTTTACAATAAATAATGGCCTAAAACAGGAAGATGCCATCTCCCCACTACTTTTTAATATAGTCTCAGAGAAGGTGATTAGGGAGGCAAAAACACAGACTGTTTCATTCAGAAATCGGGGCCCCCGTCTTATATTGGCCTTCGCGGATGACATAGACATCATTGGAAAGACAACTGTGAACGTTAAAGAAGAATTTCTAAAAATAGAGCCTGCAGCGCAAAATATGGGCCTAAAAATAAATGAGAGTAAAACCAAGTACATGACTACATCAAGAACGGAGCGTAATCAAATCATCTTTATTTGTGTCAGTATACAATTGTATTTACACGCGTCCAGTACAAAATTACATCACTATCAAGTATAAGTTGTAAAATAGAAATAAAAGATAGTAAAAGGAACATACAGTTAAAAATTTAGTTTGAAAAATTCACTATAATTAAAATTTTTGAAATTATAGGGAGCTGCATCAATTAAGATTTTTTTGATTTTATTTTTAAATTGATTTAACGTAAGAGACCTCCAGCTTGAAGGTAACTTGTTATACAACTTAAATGCTAAAAAATTTGGACCATTTTGTGATCTCCCCAGTCTATATCTCTGTACATATATATCATCCTTATTCCTAGTGTCATATGAGTGGTTATCACAATTTAGCTGCCATTTATCTCTACTCGAGTGGGCGTACATGAGACATTCTAAAATAAATAAGCCAGGTAGAGTTAGAATGTCTAAACTTTTAAAAGATTGCCTACAATCCTCTCTATACTTGAGATCACTAATTATTCTTATCGCTCTTCTCTGCAATCCAAACAATCTATCAAACCCAGCACAATGTCCGCAGACCAGAATGCCATATCTCAGATGAGCCTGACACATCGCAAAGTAAGCCGACCTCAACACACCCCCAGACAGTGACGCACTCATGGCTCTCAAAGCAAATATATTTTTTGATACCTTGGTTGCCAGAAAATCAACATGGGCATTCCATGTAAGTCTGGCATCCATGTATAATCCAAGAAACCTAACACTCCCCAGCTCCTCGGCTGGTCTAAGAGTAAAAATCACTTTCTCAGTTTCACCATCATTCACGCAAAGCCCATTTCCCGAGAACCATCTCAAGCACTTGACTGCGATATTTCACTAAGCTCTTTCCCCTCATTTATATCTCTGCTCGAAACACTTATAGTTGTATCATCAGCAAACAAAATTGTTAGGCAGTGGTCTAAGTAGTCAGGAAAATCGTTGATATATATTAAAAAAAGTATAGGACCCAATATTGAGCCTTGTGGTACTCCAATAGTAATTTTTTCCTCACTGGACCAATTATCACTTACAGAGACAGATTGATGCCTGTTGTTCAAGAAAGATCGGATGAGCTGAATACTGGTATTGTCGAAGCCATAGTGTTCAAGCTTTTTAAGGAGAGCCGAATTAGACACACAGTCAAATGCCTTGGTCAAGTCCAGGAACAAGGAGAATGAGTAAAGACCTAGCTCGAAGCATTCAACCGTATAGTTCAGAAACTGTAATATAGCATCAATAGTGCTTCTCTTCCTGCGGAAACCAAACTGAGAAACAGAAAATAAGTTATTAAACTCGAAATACTTGAGCATCTGGTTACATAAAATTTTCTCTATAAGTTTCGAGAATATTGGGAGGGGTAGGTATCGAGTAGGACAAAATGTAACGATGGAATTTGAATATGTGGGTACCACTATCACGTCAGACAATAACATAACCAAGGAAATAAACATCAGAATACAAAGTGCCAACCGCTGCTGTTTTGCATTACAGAAAGTAATAATATCCAAAAATGTATCTCGAGGGACAAAAATAAGAATATACCACTCCATTATAAGACCGATTATGACTTATCTTAAGGAGTATATACGAACCCACAAGAGATGAAACAACGAAAGAGTACCGTAGTAGGAAAAATAGCTAAATAGCAGAACTATATGACCAAGCAGACATCGTAACAATAAATAAAGCCGAAAGACTAAGATGGGCCGGCCATGTCAAAACACAGGAGGATGGAAGAGTTGTTAAGTTATTATGGGAGCAGGCCCCGACCGATAGAAGGCCTAATGATCGACAAAGTCTAATGGAAGAGAATTGTTGAGTCAGCCAAGACCCACCCTGGGTTGTAAGAGCTACAGAGGAGAAGGAGAGGAGCATTAGCTTATGAATTTGTGAAGTAATTCGAATATTAATTTTTCAACATGAATGATAAAAGTATAAATGTTTTAATTTTCAACTAAAAGAAAAATCATGCTCATCTTCAAAATAGGTATAGGATTATCAAATACATATTTGTACAAAGCAACGAAAAAGCATAATCTAATGCAAAAAAAAAAATTTCATATTTTCTGGGTCAATTTTTGGTGAAAACGAATGCACAAATGAGTCATCAAATAACTGAGATTGAATTCTCGCACATCCCTTGGTGAAACATCAAAAATAGAGTGATCAAATCAAAAAAAAAAAAAAAAATATATATATATATATATATATATATATATATAAAATATATATATAATATATATATATATATATATATATATATATATATATAATATGTATATACAGGGTGTTCCTCAAAGAGTTGCTTACATTTAAAAAGGAAAACAAAAAAATAAGAGTCTCAACTTTTGGGATACAGGGCGATAAAATTTTGAAAAAACATCAGTTTTTTAATAATAACCGACATAATATTGTAGACAAAATCATAAAATCTAGTACATGTCTTCTATGCATCAAGGTGCATTTTGTGAGGTACAATAATCTCAGTTTTCTCTACCAGTGGCGTTCGTCCGGGTACTGCATTGAATATTTTCGGAGAAAAAAATTCTACGCCACTGCTTTATCTTGAAATAAAAGTTACTTTTACGTTCCCCTTTTATTTTTGAATAAATTTGATCTCATGGGTTCTTTTCAATGCATGGTTTTCGTTTAAAAAATAAAAATCGTTTATTTCAGGATCAATTCCTCAAAAATCTGATGCGGTTTGGAAATGTTTGTGTACCGACTGAGAGTAAATTGAGAGACCAGATTTGTTTCAAAATGAATGAGAATCAAAAAACTCAAAATTTTTGTACATCAAAAAATGCATCTTGATGCATAGAAGACATATCAAAACTTTTGAAGTTGTCTACAATATTATCTGCGTTATTAAAAAAAACTGAATTTTTTCTGAATTTTATCGCCCTTTGTCTCAAAAATAATCATATTGATGTGAGTAATCATTTTCATCAGGAATTCATACAGAATATTGCTCATAGAGTTCCGAATTCATGAAAAAGTACAAAAATATTAAACAAAATCATACTAGTAACACTGGGAAAACAAAATTTTCATGTTAACTCTTTAAATTTGTGTTTTCCTCAATATTTCTGATGGAAACTAATTTATGTGACTCTGTCAGTGACGAGCAAAAGAAATTTCGACATTCAGACAAATTTAATATTTCTGAAGGTGAGTTTGTACAAGTAGTTAACGAAATTTATTCTGATTATTGAATTTTGAGTTTTTTGTCAGATAAAAGGTACGAGTAATGCACTATATTTTGAAATACCTGCAGATTCCTAAAATTATCTTGTGAATGGTTGTTGAATAAATTGCTAGTTATGAGTTTGCAATAACGTTTTCTCAAGATAATTTTAGAATATTAGCCATATCGAATTATTTGAGTAATAGAAACCTTTGAGATATAAAATTTCTCATATTCTTGAATTTCTCATTTTACTTTGAGGACTACCTACTCTTTGTTCTTCATAAAATAGTCCAATATTGGTTGAAATAAATTATTAAATTTCTGAAAGCCAAAGGTGTAAATGATTTTCATGTCTGAATAAAGGGCATTAAAACTGACTTCATGGATATGAGAAATGAGAAATAAAACAAACTCATTGATGACTACCAGAATCAAATTCCTAAAACACATAGCAGTGTATATATATATATATATATATATATATATATATATATATATATATATATATATATATATATATATCGTCATAATACATGAGAGTCATACTTTTTCAATACAATAAAAATAAATGCCTACCAGGTAGGTATGGTAACTAGTATCCAGAGAAAAATTTGAAAAATATGCCAAAATACTTAAGCTGATACCAAGAAAATATGGAAAATGAGGAACTCATAGTTTGCGAACTTATATCAAAAAAATAATGAAAAATTTTCACGTAGGTGTATCCAAATATCAGGAATGTAGATGTTCGAAAATTTTATTAAATTGTCTTTCTCCTCTTATGAAGTCACAAGATTTGCAATACGCAGAATGAATTCAAACAAATATAGGTGCAAATGAAGGAAATTTGGATTGCTTATTGATCAGCAATGAGGATACATAAACATAATTTGAAAATTTGGTTTTACATTAATTAAAAAATATTGATTCTGATGAGTTCTATATTTTTCGAATTAGTAGAAACATAAGTAAAAGATTGAACGAACATAATAATATATATATATATATATATATATATATATATATATATATATATATATATATATATATATATATATATATATGTATATTTCTTCTTTTGCTTGTCGGTCCATTGCTTCAGTTAGCAGGGCTTGTTGTGGTGTATTTGTGAACTTCTTATCTTGATCTATCCATGTGAAAGGTGATCTGCCTCTCGGTTGCTTACCTTCCACCTTTCTCTGAACTATCAATTTCTTGTCTTATAGTGTGGCCAAAGTATATTAGGATTCGTCGGCAACATATTGTAGTCGGTCTGTCTTTGATCTTCAACTCTTTTAGATTAGATGCATTGGTGCGTTTCTCTGTCCATGAAAGCCGCAGCATACGCCGCCAGCACCACATTTCAAACGATTATATCCTTATTATGTCTGATGTTTTTATCGTCCAGGATTCCGTACATAAAGATCTTCCTTCTTATTCCTTGTAAGGGCTCGATCTTTTCGTATTTTCTCAAGGTTGCTCATGGCTCCGCGTGCCATTGCTTTTCGCTTTTTTATTTTTTTTTCGCACCCTCCTTGATTACCCAATCAAGGATCCGAGATATGCAAATTCATCCATATTTTCTATACTTGAGATGATAGGTCGTGGAAGAATTTCACCTCTACCGACCACCATTAGCTTAGTCTTGCTGATATTCATTTCCAGGCCCAGTTTAGCACTTTCCCTTGTCACTAACTTCATCTTCATTTCTGCCTCATCTCTTGCTATTAAAATTGTATCGTCTGCGTATCGTAAATTTGTCAGCCTTTATATATATATATATATATATATATATATATATATATATACATATATATTTAAATATATAAATATTTATATATAGATATATATATATATATATATATATATATATATATATATTTATATATATATATATATATATATATATATATATATATATATATATATATATATATATATATATATATATATATATATATATATATATATATATATATATATATATATATATATATATATATATATATATATATATATACAATTAGGATAATAATATTTGGGTATAGCAGCAAGCAAAACGTGTACTCTTATAACACTATATTTCCGATATTTCGACAACGATTATTGTCATCTTCAGGGAAGCTACAATATAAGCACAAAAGAAAATCAAAAGTTGCTCCATAACGGTCAACCGTAACACTACTCACTGTGTCTTTGAGAATGATTGCAAAAGATGTAAAAATCGAGATACAGCATTATTGATTTCTATAAAACATTATTGATCGAGAAACACACAATGTGATGTCATCAACTAACATTATAAGTTAAACGGTCACAATAAAATGAAAACAAACCACAATTAATTTAAAGGAAATAAATATCGTTGAAGTTAAGTTAAGTTGAAAATTTAAAGAATATAATTATCTACTTCGTCATTACATATTGACTGAAAAAGAGACGCGACCAGCCATCTTGATCAAGAAAGTAGACACAGACAGTATCAAACAAGAAAACTCTAATGTGAAAACATGATAATTAAGGTTCACAGATTGGTCACTGCTAACAAATAAAATAGCCAGAAGTATAAATGACTCAGAAAAGGAAAGGCAACTCTTCTCTCACTCTACATTTCTCAAATGGATGTTTTTATCTAAATCTAACAAAAAAGAATAAATTTCACTAAGATGATTTAAATCAGTTTTCTTATTTAAGCAATTTTCTGATTGTGAAATGTAAGCCATCTTCATAAACAGTCTCTTAGTCGAATTTCTTTCCCTTGTCAATATCCTGGTGTCACTGAAATTCATAATATGTCCTGTAACATTCACATGTTCACTCAAAGCACATCTTTCAGGATGACACCTACAGTCACTTTTATGTGAGGTAATTCTATCCTTAAGGCTCTAGACGTCTGACCTACATATAATCTATCACAATTGGAGCATGGAATGCTGTATACTATATGAGATATGAAGTTAAAGGTGTTTTATCCTTAACTTTGGTGAAAATGGAACTTATTGTTAAAACTGTTCTATTGGCAATTTTTATGTGACTAAGAGACCTGAAAATTCGTGACAACCTTGGGGAAACATCAGCAACATAAGGAAGTGAGGTGAAGAAAAATTGAATTTGGGTCGAGTTAGCTGCTCTATTTGGTAGCAGCTGCAACCTGTGAAACACCTTTATTATTTATTGTATCTTGTATTAACATGGTCGACGTACCAAAAAGGATCTTTTTTAGTAGAGCAGGAGGATAAGAGTTATCAATAAACAGATCATATAAAATTTTTAAATTCTTCTGATGGAAGCAATTGTCAGAAATACGAAGCACTCGACGTTTCATCTGTTTTACCAAATTAACTTTCATGGATTGTTTATGATACGAGTGGTAGTTCAAATATCTTCTACTACTAATGGGCTTTCTATACCAGTCAATGACTATAGTATTGTCCCTTTTACGACGAAATGTTGTATCCAGAAAGGGAACACTATGTTCCTCATCTTCAAGTTCTATGGTGAACTGTATAAAGGAATCAAAACTTTTGAACACGTCAACCACTTCTGTAACTCCGCCAATTGGTAAAGCTACAATTAAATCATCTACATATTTTTTCATAAAGAAAAAATTAAAAGGTAAAACCTGCAAAATCCCATCTAACACGTCATCCATGACATACATCGCGAGAATAGGACTAATCTTTGCACCCATAGGTGTTCCAAAAATCTGTTTATAAAATTTTCCATTAAATGAAAAATAAGTATTATTAAACAAAAAGGTTATTACTTGAAAAAAAGTTTCCTTATCAATACTACAATGAGTGCTAACACGACCCCATCCTTTATCAATTGCTCGTAAGCATAAATCTAAGTAAACATTATTAAATAAAGAGACAACATCCAAACTTGCCAAAACGTAACCATCAGGTAACTTTATCCCATTAAAAACCGCCGAAACCTCAAAAGAATCTTTGATACAATAATTATTACTATAATCATAAGCGGCAGTCAGAATGTCCGTCAAGAAAGATGCTAAAGCTTCTGTAGGAATACCAACAGAAGAAATAATCGGTCGAGCTGATAAAATAGGTTTGTGCATTTTAGGTAATGCATAGAACTTGGGACAAACACCATTATATGTTGTAAGTTTCTTCCTTTGAGAAACATCTATTTGATTAGAGTTAAACAATTTTTTGATTAATTGATTGCATTTCGTTTGAATTTGAGAAGTTGGATCTCTTGAAATTGAAACATATGCTTGGTTATTGTTCAAAAGTTCATTCGAAAGGTTGATATATTCTACTCTTTTCATTATCACTGTGACATTTTCCTTGTCAGACCTTGTGACTACCAAATTAGGATTATTTTTTGAAAAAACAAATATTTTTTTTTAAAATAATCCTAATTTGGTAGTCACAAGGTCTGACAAGGGAAATGTCACAGTGATAAAGGAATGAGTAGAATATATCAACCTTTCGAATGAACTTTTGAACAATAACCAAGCATATGTTTCAATTTCAAGAGATCCCTCTTCTCAAATTCAAACGAAATGCAATCAATTAATCAAAAAAATTGTTTAACTCTAATCAAATAGATGTTTCTCAAAGGAAGAAACTTACAACATTGTAACGGGTCAATTCACCGAGTGACTATAGCCACAGCATTCTACTACTGAATTGTTCATTTAGATACCGTGTTTACACGCTTCACTTTCCTTTGCTCTATGATTAATGAGTTGCGCGGAACGAGAGTATCTAAGTAGTGCTGGATGAACAATCGTTCTTTCTTTTAGCCATTGTTCATCAAAGGAATAACATCGTTAATTATTGAAATTATATTCATACCTAATAAATTGAAAGTTTGTTAAATTTTATTCAAATTTATTAATTATCTGTGGCATCTGATAGATGCCACTTGGTTGGAGTTTAAAATTCACTTGGTCAGGAGCTAAGAGCTATTTGGTCTGGAGTTTAACCCTGGTTAGAACTAGAAGCCACACTATCTGAAGGTGGAAATCCACGTCATCGGAAATTTGAAATCCACGTTATCTGGAGCTACCAAGAAACGAGTTACAGAAAAAGGGCAGAAGTCAAGCACAATCAATCCAAAGAGGAATCTCCATCGTCAAGGGAAAATTAAATAAGAAAAAAAAACAAAAAAAAGATAAGTCTCATTGAAATTATGTATTAAGAGGATAGTAAATACCTACATTTTACTCACTTTGTTGTTATTCCTGAGAACAAACCTAGAACCTTTATATGTTAACCAATCTCCCTGCTAGCCAGGGCATAAATATATGTTGAAAAGGGGGTTGGTTACATAATTGGCGACCAACGTAAAGGGCCTAATTTTCTGTTAATTTAACTTTTGTGTTCTGGTTGGTTCTCAGTGGTAGTAACTTATGCATGAGTTTATGATTAGTGAATTGCCTTCGTTAACTCAATTTCTTAATTAACATTTTCTTTTTCTAAATTTTGACTTATCCCTTTTTTATTTTTCACTTGAATTTACTTAGACTATTTCTTTGATATTTTAAATACCTAATCTTTGTCGTTTAACTTTTCTTTTGACTGATTATTTCAATATGTCTTTAAACCCTAACTTTCTTAAGGCTCATGAACTAACTTATGAAGTATCAATTCGGTTAGGAAATAAGGTTAATGAAACTGTGGATAGAAATCGCAAAACGTTAAGGGGAGCTCTCTCACAAGAAGGGGCTAACCGAAGTTTTATGTCTTTAGTTGATATTTATACATTTGAGGAGAATGTCACAGAGTTAAAACTTTCTTTTAAGAATATCGTAGACCTAATAGCGAATCTTACAAGGACTTCTTCAGGTGATGATTTCAATAGAATCGTTACTCGGTTAACTCATTGTTCAGGTCGAGTCCATCGTCTACAACCAACAGATGATATTGAGACATCACAGAAGTTAGACTTATGTCTGAACTGTTAGGATTAGAGTCTGATTTATCCGAAAAGCAATTTTTTGTCAATAATCCTGCGTCATCAACTCCAACTAAAAGTTCACTTCCTGTTTGTGATTTAAATAACTCAAGTAGTCGAAAAAAAGTTCCAGTTTATAAGTGGGGTATTAAAAAGTTTTCTGGCCGAGAACCATTAATTCCTTTTTTGGAACTAGTGGATTCTTTGAAGTTATCACGTTGTTGTTCTGATAGTGATCTTTTTGAAGCTGCTTCTGATTTCTTTCAATTAGATGCATGGACATGGTGGCATAACCACTATATTAGAAAATCTTTTAGTAACTGGTCAGAGTTAGTTTCGGGATTGAAACAAACATTTTTACCTGCTAATTATGATCAACTTTTACTTGATGAAATTAAATCCAAGAAACAACAACCAGGAGAATCAGTAACTGTTTTCATTAGTTCATTAGAAGCCCAATTTAATCGTTTAAATGTACATTCTTCAGATAAAGAGATGACTGATATTATTAGAGTTAATTTATTACCAGATTTTGTTCGAGCTTTGGTGTTACATGATGTTAATGCTTTGCCCTCTTTGATTTCACTTTGTAAACGTGTTGAAGACACATTAGCTTTAGATATAACGTCTAAATTTTCAAAGAGGTTAAATGTTTCTGAAATATCTTCTAACTTTAATGTAACTTGTTGGAATTGTCGAAAATCAGGACATAAATATAATAGTTGTAAAAGGCCAAGAAAAAAATTTTGTTATGGTTGTGGTGTTGAAGGTTTAAGTAAACCCAATTGTAAAAATTGTCAAAAAAACTTACAAGCTGGGGAATTTATGGCAAAAAGTTCCAACCAGCCAAACACTTCAAAGCACAATGCCACAAAAAGTTTTTCAAAAGTAAACAAAAATTAACTATTTCTTCTGAAAAAGTTAACTATTTTAGTCGTAGTGATTGGGAAAATTGGCTTCTTACAATAAAAAATTTTTATCTCTCAGGTAACATCTCTGAAAACAATATAGTTCCACAATCGCAACCAACAAGCATAACAGATAATACAGTCTCTATTGCACCCTTACTCGATAAACATGTACATGATAACAGGCCATATATTAACGTAACTATATCTAATGAAATTGTTTCTGCACTACTCGATAGTGGCAGTAACGTGTCAGTTTTAGGATCTTCGTTTTTCTATATTTTGAAAAAACTTAATTTATCTATTGATTACGAGGTTTCAGTTAGTTTAACTACAGCTGATGGTCAGGCACAAAATACCTTAAGATATGTAACTTTACCTATTAGTGTTAATAATATTGTCAAAGACATTAAAGTTTTAGTAGTACCATCTATATCTCGCAAACTGATTTTGGGAGTGGATTTCTTAAAGCTCTTCAATCTTAAAGTTGACTTTTCTAAATTCACTTACAATACGTCTTCACTTTCAACAGCTTCTCTTCATGCTATTCAATCTATCGATAACTTATCTGGCTCTCAACGAGAAGAATTGCATGATATTGTTGATTTGTTCAAAACAATAGGACCTGAAGATAAAATAGGCAGAACTCATTTGTATACACATCACATTAAAACTGAGGGTGGCCCTATTAAACAAAGACAATATCCATTATCTCCAGCTATGCAAACCATTCTAAACAAAGAGGTTGATAATATGTTAAGTCTTGATATAATTAAACCAGTAAATTCATATTCACCTTGGTTGTCTCCACTTTGGTTGGTTGACAAAAAGAATGGTACTCATAGAGTTTGCTTTGATGGTAGAAAACTGAATAATATTAGTGTACCTGATAGTTATCCTATGCCTCTTATCGATACAATTATTAGTAAAATTAAAAACACTTCATTTTTGAGTTCTATAGATTTAAAGTCAGCATTTTTTCAAATTCCGTTGGACGAGGAGTCCAAATTGAAAACTACATTTTCTGTTCAGGGTCGTGGTCTGTTTTGCTTTAACGTATTACCTTTTGGTCTCAATAGTTCTGCTCAGGCAATGTGCAGATTGATGGATGTAGTTATAGGTCCATCTTTGGAACCTTATGTGTTCTACTATCTTGATGATATCATCGTAGCTACACCTGATTTCGATACTCACCTTGCAACTTTGAGAAGGTTATTTAAACGTCTAAAGGAGGCTAATCTAACGATTAATTTTGATAAATGTAAGTTTTGCCGTCCGTCACTTAAGTTCTTAGGATTTTTAGTAGATGAACAGGGACTACGAACAGACCCAGAAAAGGTACAATCCATTTTAGAGTATCCAGTACCAACAAACACTACTCAGATCAGGCGTTTAATCGGTCTAGTTGGTTATTATCGTAGATTCCTTAAAGACTTTTCAACTGGCGCCCTATTATCTTTCCTATTACCTATTATATTTCCTATTACCTATTATAGTTCCTATTACCTATTATCTTTTCTATTACCTATTATCTTTTCTCATAATACCTATATCGCTTCCTTTAGTTTCTTTTTATTAATTGATCTGTAGAACGAATGACCGTAGAGTAGTATCTAAGCAAAACATCCGACGATTCCATGATCAGAAGTTTAATATTTTTTTTTGACTGAAATTAGTATTCTGTTGTATCATTGGGCCTGTGGAAATTTCTTTTTCGAAATTCCAGGCGGTATTATCTTGTTGAATTGGATCTCCAGTTCAATGAGATATTACTTGGTTGGGTGGGATACATTATTTGTCTATAACATCGAGACCTTAATTTTCATTTCTTATTTTTTTTTTGGAATACTATCCTTTTTACATTTCTTTTAGTTTTTTTTTAAAATTTGGCTAACAACTTATAGTAACTCATGAATGAACTGTTTTGATTACTTTCGAATAACTTTATAGGAATATATCTTTTGTCTCTTAATGTAGTTGTTGAGTGTACCTTTTGCTGAAATATACTGACATAATTATCTTATCTTAAATTTATCTGTATGTCAATATTAATTTTTAGTACGTTTTGGTTTTGTGTGCAGCACTCTGTTACGGCATAAGCTGTGAATTTTTTTTGTACGCAAAATTATTTTGACTCAGCAACTTGGAGAGATTTTTGTAGTCACTATTTTAGTGACTTATCTATTACCTATTGTGACATTAATTACCGGATTTGACTTAGTTGTGTTCACCTATTTTTGATTTGATGGAATTTAGTTCCTATACTTATATATGTCTTGACCTGTGACAGGTTATTTAAATGGTGAATACAACAATTTTTTTTGATTTATGGGAAAAACACAAATTCCAATTTTGGGGATGCGTCTTCCTGTGAGTGGTGATTCACTGAGTTTTGTTGATGTTGGACAGTATACGAGGGGAACTAAGTACAGTTTCTAGTTCACGCAATGCTGTTAGCGAGAGCTACTTTAACATCTCGTAGTTCTTCAGTGTCAGCAGAAGCCTGTGCATTTCCATTCTATGGATGGTGCATGTTCCACTATTGTGATTTGGTAGTTGGAACCATAAATTACTTGGAGTGGACATCGTTGCTGTTGTTAATTCAACAGTAATGATGGAAGTCGTTTTGTGGTCTTTGAGACTTCATAACTTCAAAACCATCATGCCCTCCCTCTATTGTCGTACCTTGGTCTCGGGTAGCGGTAGAGTTCTCTTTTATTTTCTTTCGTTCGCATCTCAACTCACCCTTGAATGTGCGAACAATCCGTTATTTTTCTTTGAGACTGTTATTTATTTATTTTTCGAGTTAGTTGGCAACAATCACTGACAAGTGAATCTATTTTTAATATTTTCATTTGTTTAATAATATAGCGTCAACTACGAATATGATGACTGAGCTTTAAGTAGCGTTTTGGGCATGTTTTCGAAGTCATTTGAGTGACAGTTACGGCTCTCACTCCACCTTCCTCTTGGGAGGGTGGCCTTCAGTAAGTGACTTCGCTTCAATTTTTGTATAGTAGTGGATGTTGTGTATCAGTTATAGATATTCGCTTGTATTTTTATTTAATATCTTAAATTATTATACCTTTTACCTTTCATTAATAACTTATTTTATAAATTTATTGTATGACTTATCTTGGCGTTTTGATTTTTCTTTTACAGGTTTTCAAACATGATTTTCTTCACGATAATGCATTATGAAAACTTCTCATAACTTCATCAAATTAATTTTCTCTCATTTTTATTAACTATAAACTAAATCTTTTTATTTTCAAAATTTCTTTTGTAACTTTAAAGTTTTTTGGAAAAAAAATAATTTTTTTTGGAAAATTATTTTTTTTTTTACCTTGGCAAAGGGGGTGTGTAACGGGTCAATTCACCGAGTGACTATAGCCACAGCATTCTACTACTGAATTGTTCATTTAGATACCGTGTTTACACGCTTCACTTTTCTTTGCTCTATGATTAATGAGTTGCGCGGAACGAGAGTATCTAAGTAGTGCTGGATGAACAATCGTTCTTTTTTTTAGCCATTGTTCATCAAAGGAATAACATCGTTAATTATTGAAATTATATTCATACCTAATAAATTGAAAGTTTGTTAAATTTTATTAAAATTTATTAATTATCTGTGGCATCTGATAGATGCCACTTGGTTGGAGTTTAAAATTCACTTGGTCAGGAGCTAAGAGCTATTTGGTCTGGAGTTTAACCCTGGTTAGAACTAGAAGCCACACTATCTGAAGGTGGAAATCCACGTCATCGGAAATTTGAAATCCACGTTATCTGGAGCTACCAAGAAACGAGTTACAGAAAAAGGGCAGAAGTCAAGCACAATCAATCCAAAGAGGAATCTCCATCGTCAAGGGAAAATTAAATAAGAAAAAAAAACAATAAAAAGATAAGTCTCATTAAAATTATGTATTAAGAGGATAGTAAATACCTACATTTTACTCAGTTTGTTATTATTCCTGAGAACAAACCTAGAACTTTCATATGTTAACCAATCTCCCTGCTAGCCAGGGCATAAATATATGTTGAAAAGGGGGTTGGTTACAACATATGATGGTGTTTGTCCCAAGTTCTAGGCATTACCTAAAATTCAGAAACCTATTTTATCAGCGCGACCGATTATTTCTTCTGTTGGTATTCCTACAGAAGCTTTGGCATCTTTCTTGACGGACATTCTGACTGCTGCTTATGATTATAGTAATAATTATTATATCAAAGATTCTTTTGAGGTTTCGGCGGTTTTTA
>JARQZK010003780.1:22500-25000 GCA_030704885.1 Cynegetis impunctata
GGTAATATATACTTTTCTGGAGTCAACTGCGAAAAAAGGCCCGAATTCCGTCGCTTCGTTTTTATTTGACTTCCTTCAGAAGAAGACTGCTGCTTTCCCCCACCTCAAGAAGATTGTCCTTCTTTCAGACGCCGCCGGGGGGCAGAATAAGAACAACACCATGATGATGTTTTGCTCATACGTTGCAAGTGTATTTTCCATCCAAGTGCTACAACTATTCCCGGTTCGTGGGCACTCTTTTGGGCAGTGCGACCGTAACTTTGGCCTTGTAAGGTCAAAGCTTCGAGGAAAGGAGGTCATTGAGACTCCCGAGCCTTATTATGAGGCAATAAAAACTGCTCGGGAACACCCATCGCCTTTCATGCTCATAAATGATACCTCAATGATGTATGACTGGGACACGGCATTGGCTGGATTTTTCGACAAAAGCCCTACAACCAAAGGCATGAAATTCGGTATTCAGCAGTTTTGCCAGCTTCTGTACAGCTCTGCAGGAACTGTTGCAGCTTCAAAAAGTTACTTCGAGATGTTCCAACCTTTTCGATTTATGAAATCTAAGCCCCACGACATTATCTTGGAGCGATCGAGAAAAGTTCCTTTTAAAACAGGAAAACATGGAGAGGGAAAAGTTAAAGATATCAGAGATTTGTACAGTTATTTGGAAAAACCCAGCATCGACTTCTTCGAGGCTCTTTTTGTGGAGAATACAATGCCTTCGCCCGAAATCGGATTGACGACAAGAGATGATGAACCAAGGAACAATGAATCTGAAGGTGCTGATGAAAACAACACGAACAACATACTGAATGACTTCTTCGCAGATTCTGACGCTGAAGATACGGAAGATGAATGATGGGACTCTGTGATAATTTATTTTTATGTAAATGTTCAGTTAATTTTATTTAAAAAGATATGTAAAAGCATAGTATTTTGGTATAATGTTCTTGCTACCTACCATATATTTTATGAAAATCTCATTTTTTACGCATCAAGTATTTTTATATGTGTTTACCTATTGGTGATATTAAAAAATAAATTTTGTTTCATTTTGAAAAACATTATTTTTTCTCTTCATTTTCCTTTTTTCCTAGAAAATCAATTTTCAAAGCCCATAAGCCTTTCTTGGGGGGAAGAGGTTGAGAGGCGATTTTTCTTTCCCCATAAGAAGGGCTTATAATCTGTTCGCATAATACACATATGTTCTCCGATTCAGTTATTTTTGTGTTGAATTAGCTTATTGAAGTTTGGAGTAGAAGAATAGGACATTTGATGGGAAAAGGTTTGGACAGAAAATAGAATGTACACATTACAGGGTGTAGTTGGAAAAACTTGGAAGCAGATTTTCTCAGAACGCTGTTTTTGACTTTAAGCCCTTATTGCACGGACCTCCTCAATTGTTAAAAGCAAAGCAAGATGTCTACGAATAATACGGAAGAAAAATCAGCTACGAGAACAAAAATGATAACCGTCAAAACCGGCGTAATACAACATAACCTAAGCATTGAAACAATTGAAAAATTACGAAGTTGGAATGGAACTTGACGTGGTGTCTGTGACTTAAAACTTCTTCTTTTTGTTAACATGGTCTTCAATGAGTTTGATAACGTTGCAATACATTGTGTTAATGTTATGTGCGTCTGTGGCAAGATTTAAATTATTCGAGTGGCATGTGATTTCCAACGATTCGATGAAACTTCTTTTTGTATGATTCTTCTGAGCCCCAATGATGGATGAGTCCCCAAAATTCATACGATGACCTGTTTCTAGTGAGTGTTGTGATAAACCACTAGTTCGTCTGAGAAACCTGCAATCACTGAACAATTGATTCTATAAATTACATTACTCCTATCTAACAAATTTGTGGTATCTTTGATTTTACTGTATAATAGTGATTTTGAAGTGAAAGGGATAGTTTTTATAAAATGAACGTTAGGTAAATTATTATACGGATTTTTTATAGTTTTGCAAATTTGGTTGGTTAAATATATATATATATATATATATATATATATATATATATATATATATATATATATATATATATATATATATATATATATATATATATATATATATATATATATATATATGTTCAGAAAGATTTCCGCGGTCGAAAGTATTTGAAAAACTTGGTTCTCGGGATGAACCGCGTAAAAGATTTGAAAAATCTCGACGTTTCGGCTCCTTTTGCGAAGCCATCTTCAGGAGAATTACACGGGAAAATAATTCAGATACGATGTCATGGTCAAAAAACTTCCATCCCAAGGCTTCTCCTATTCAGTTTATCGTAAACCCACCCATACAAACCGTTATCTGAACGCCCAGTCTCACCACCATCCCTCTCAACTTAACTCTGTAGTTGATACTCTAATCTACCGCTCCATTCGACTATCTGACGACGAACACCGTGAATCAGAACTCAAGACTCTAAAACATATATTATTACAGAACGGTTACAACACATATCAAATCAACAAGAACATACGCAAACACACAAACA